>NW_019014588.1:430257-442635 GCF_000150535.2 Carica papaya
AACTAAGTGATATCTTCTTCTCCTTTCTTCATCCCCACAGGAACTTGCATTGAATGACTTCCAATCTTTTTTGCCATCTTTACTAGGATAGTCAGAGCAGATAAGAAGTAAATAGGAAGATCAGAAAGTGCACTCCTTATGAGAATTAGCCTTCCACCTTTAGATAAGAAATTCCTCTTACATCCTGCAAGTCTTGTTCCAAACATCTTAATCATTGGTCCCACGTCCTCGCATCCTTATACTTGGAACCTAATGGTAAACCAAGGTACTCAATAGGCAGTATGACCGCTTTGCACCCAACACACCAGCTAATGCCATTTAATGTGTATCGATATACTTAAAAACATTAACTATTGAGGTTGAAGAGTCCAAACTCATACAAAACCCCACATTGGTCTTATACTTTCTATATTAGATAGAAGTCCCATACCTAGCAATTACTGCCTGATGATCCATCACATTCAGCAGCCCCGTCACTCATGCAAGATAGATCTGCACTAATTCTCTTTAACTACTCCAAGCCCATCCCAACATCATCACTCATGCTGCACCAACATCATCACAGATGCTCACCATTGCAACTGGATATATGGCGGATGGCCCGACTACCATTTATATGGTCTTAGGAGAATGATAACTCGAAAATTAACTATAGGACTGGTGCCCAAGCCTGCCACACAAAAGCCTCATACTTCCAACGTGGAATTCAAACCTCATACCTTGCTCGTAACATATAATGCTATGCATGCCAAGTGCTGCACAACTTACAAAAGAAGACTATTTGAAGTCATCATAGTAACTGGAAACAGGCACGAGATATAACTCAAAGTTAAAGCAATCACAATCAGTTAAAGCAACCGTAAAATTACTATGCATGATCTCCATAATTTAAGCGCGCATCATTATCCAATCTTAAGTCCTTACCTAATATGAATCTCTTAACTTCGATTCAGATCATTCATCCAAGCTTTTAAGTCCATAGCTAATATGTAGCTCTCTCTCTCTCTCTCTCTCTCTCTCTCTCTCTCTCTCTCTCTCTCTCTCTCGATATACCCACACACACACATGTATATGTAGAAAAAGGTAAACACAATGTCATATGCAACTTCTACGAAAGTTGATAAGTCTATGAGGCCTTCCATGGATGGAAGAAAACCCAAACCCAAATAAAACGTTTCATCATCTCATTTGCTATAAAATGCAACAGCTATGGGAAGACCATTGCATCTCAAAATAGCACTTTACCTTGCAAGCTCTCTTCTTCAGAAGAACCAAAATCAACATCAACTTATACTCCAAGAATGTCTCAGTTAATAAAACTCACTGTCTAAGCCGAACTAAATAAAGCCTAGCATAACACTGAATTTAACCCAGATTGCAAAATAGATAACAGCTCAACATCAACGAGAACATGGCCTACCACAGTAAGTAGCTATACACCATAACATACCAGAACAAGCACAGTTGGAAGTCGGATCTTGCATGCAGCGATTCATACAGTAACCGTTAACAAACCTTCAATTATACACTCTCGCAAGTCAATAATCAAATAGAGCTCCATGCACTGAATGATCGTAACATTATACAAACCCATAAAAGACAGGTTGGTGATCGCAGAGAATGATCAAATTGAATCGAAACACGAGAAATCAAACAAAGAATAATTAACAGCTACTCGCAAGAGAATTTTTCCATCCAAGGGGAACCGCACGTAGGAAAAATATTTCAAACAAGCAAACCTTGGAAGTTGAAACCCATCGCTCTACCCGACATACCCATTAACATAATCATATCAAAAGAACCATAGAAAAGCAAAATTCGAGATACCCATGAGCAGATTCTAAAAACAATACAACAGATGAAGAATTATATATGCACAATATCAAAACAACGGAAGATTGAAGAACGAGGTGAAGAGTGCTCGATACTCACCCACGACACTCGATCCTGCCGAGCCAAGCGTCATGGATAATTAACTGGCGGCTTTGCTTGTTAAGATCTGAAACGAAGAGAGATAGAGAAGAACAGATACTCGGGAAATAGGGGTGTGATGAAGAATCTGGGGAAAGGCGAGCGACGAAGACAGAGATGGGAATAAAGAAGAGAAAATGAGGGCAATACGGGATTGAGAAAAAGATATCTAAGTTTTTTAAATATTTTTTTTTTATAAGTAAAGCATTTGCTAATTAACTTTTTTTTTTCTTTTTGTAAAATTATTTTTTAAAAAAAGAATATTGCACCATTTTAATGGATAGTGCCACGATGGTTCGTTTAGCAAATAGACGCCTTTTTTGGCCCATTTAAAATTTTTCTCTTTCCTTTTTTTTTTTCCTCACAATATAATCAGAATTTATAGTGATTTAAAAAATGTTATAATTATTAAATTGAGTTTTAAAAAAAATGTTAATTAAAATAATATATATTTTAGTTCCCGCATTAAATAAATACCCATGTTTAAAATTATTATCTTTTTATTTTACTCATATTTACCATTTATTGTTATATTTTAATTTATAATTTTTTAATACGAGTTAATTTCTATATTCTAATTTAGTTTAATTAAATTTATTTTTTTAAATACATTGTGAATGTATATAAATTAAAATATATATATAAATTTAAATAACGTAATTAAATTATTATCTATATAAATGAAAAAATAATATATATTTACACAAATTATAGATTAATTTGATATGTTAAATAGGTTCCAAAGTGTAATAACTATGACTTATCTTATTATTTTAATGTTGTTGAGGTTACAATCAAACTAAATAAGTTATACTTTGTGGCTATTGTTATTTTTTATTTTTTAAATATATATATATATCTTAAGTTGGTTTTATATACTTTCTTTTTTGAAAAAATAATTTTAAAATACATATATGTTTCTAGAAAAAAATATATCATCATAATTTAAAAAAATATAAATATCTTTAAATAAGGATAATTTGGTAATTATATAGAAAAAATATCATCACATGATTTAATTTTTATTATATTTTATAAATTCAATGAATCACAAAATTTATTATTATTTATTTAAACGTTCAAAACAATACATAAATTTAAGATTAAATAAATCAATAATTGAGGATTCAAAAAGATTATATAATATAACGTAGAAACTAAAAATTTTATGTGTAACAATAAAAAACTTAACTGGTAAACTGTAGGGAAAAAATTAAAGGGATTGAATTGTAATTAGACTCAATCACATGGATGAAACTGTAATTTACTGAAAGTAATATGGACCTTTTTATTGTTGGGCCTAGCGGCCCATAGTAAGCCCATGAAATCGAATTGCAAAACGACGAAGCTGATACAGTCCGCAATGATTCTTAACCCCATTTACGCCGACGAGACACGAATCGATCCGTCTAGTTACAGAAAGACTAGGAGACTACAGAGGTACATACAGCAAAACATTCAGCGCAGGCAAAGAGCGATTCACCACAGAAAGTGGCTACTCGTTATCGCTTTGAACGCGGTATACTACATTGCTTTAAGCTCAATAATTTGTATTAGTGCTTCTTGTTTTGATTTCATGAATGAAACGAAGGTTATTCTAGTTGTGTTTTACATTGCTGCGGTTAACATCGTGCGTATGCGATGTTCGACAAAAGTCCTGTGTGAATATCCGTTGTTTGGTTGGCGAGAAAACAGAATAGGAAGGCATGAGAAATCGAACCATTCGTTTCGTTTTGTTTTGTTTTGTTTTGTTTTGTTTTTTTTAATTCGATGGCTCTACAGAGAGAGAGAAAATTTCTATGCTAGGATCGGTTGACATGCGTTGGTTATCTACCGTTTTCGAATCAAATGATTGATTTGCTTTTTATATTCTCCCTCGAGCGCCCAGGATTTGTTTGTTGATTACTCCTAAGTAAGTTTTGTGCATGAATCAGAGAGTTTGATCGCTAGATAGTCTGTTTGGCACGTCGTTGTTTTATATTATTTGCTCCTTCAATGCTGTTTCTGTTGATTACTTTTGGAACGTGTCCTTATTCTGAGGAAAAGGAGTATGTGAAAGGTAGGTTACTTTTGAGATGTGAAAATATTTTATATTTAATATTTATTAAATGTATGTATTTATGCATATCTTTGCTAATAGAAGGATGTAAAAGTAATACATTGTGAAATACTGAACAGCAAATAAAATAATCTTTTAGACAACGATAAAGACAAATCATTTTCCCTATTGTTAATCTTAGTTGTTAATAAATCTTTATCGTTTTGAGAATGAAATACATGTAAGTAGAAAATGAAAACTAAAAGATGTTTTTGTGCACCAAATGGAGTTTTTTTTGGGCACGTCTTCTATGGATTTATTTTTTCCTATTTTGATGTCGACTATTTTTTTAACAAACTCAGTTGTTTGTGTTGTGAAATTGGTGTAAGTTGTTCACATCACATTTTTTTATCTGTTAATGCAAGCACATACTTGAGGTAATTGTGATTTGTAACGGGTGATGATTAAGAAACTACTTCAGGTTAAAGGTTGTTTTGTGAGATTCTGTGCAGAAGTATTTTTTTTTCATGCATAACTTGTGAAGGTGTGAGAGCATGAGCAAGGCGGTAGTGTGTTGCAAAGAATGTTGGTGATCCATGATGATAAACTGCTTAATGGGATATGGATCCACGAAGGAGTACTTTGTTAGCATGAAAGCACACATATATGTACGTGTATGTAAATACACATACACATGATTCACTGCTTATTGGAGCTTCACGGTTTGAGGAGTTTGTCGTGAGGTTTAAAGACAGTGATATAACAATTGGAGCTTCACAAAACCTTCTGATAAAAGAATGTATCAGTAGGCAGTGCCTTTAGAAGCAACAATCTTTTAGCATAGTCAAGAAAGTATGTTTACATATATAACATAATATAAGAGACCACAAATTTCATATACATTATACGAAAGCATATGTTATATTTATTTTTTAAAAAAAACATATGTTATATATCTTATAGCAGGCATTCCATATAAAACTAAGTGGTTATCACTCTATCAATCAAAATCAATCTAAATCCCATAAGAACTGATGGAACTTTTCCTTGTTTTCAAGTAAAGTATTTGGGCCATTCAGAGAGAGAGAGAGAGAGAGAGGAAAACTGATTGATTTTAATTGATAGTTTGGTAACTGCTTAGTTTTTCTATACAATGCCTGCTATATTGTATAGAATATATGCCTTCGTGTAATATGTTTAAAGTTTGTAGTAAAGAAACTGATTGATGGATGAATATCAATGTCCAGATAAGAATTTTATATGTGGAAGACATGCATGGAATTTGATTAGGGCATTGAATGGGCTTGCTGTTTCCTCCATCGAAGGTTACATATATCTGCCGTTTGTCCAAGTTCTATTTACAGTTCTACTTATAAGAGCATGGCAGCTATTGAATTTTTCTTAGAAAGGGGGGGAGGGGGGGCTTGGGGATTTGAAGACCAAGGAGAAAAGGAAGTTGCCGTTTTTGAAGTAAAACTAATATATGCAACATGTACTGCTATACTTCTATAAGCCTGTATGGCATGTCCTGCTGTGCTCTAGTTCTGCATAGGATGAAGAATTGCAAACCTAATAAACACTATAAACTTTATTATCAGGTTTGATTCTTTTGTTATTTTACATTTCATATATAAGAAAGATGTAGGGAAATGAAAATAATGGATATGAATTTTGTCAGATCCTACTCCCTTGTGATTGCTTGCATTGCTCTAGCTAATTAAATTGCTTGATGGCATGAAGTTATTGGATTGATCAACGTTCATCTTAAGATTATGAATATATTAATACTAATATGAATATCCATAAAAATAATAGGAACAGATGGCGATGTTCTGAGCTGAAAGATAAGTTGTTCATTTGTGCGAAAGGAATTACGCAAGAGAACAAGAGGACTACTCCCTTCATTTAAGGAATAAAAATGAGCGAAACAACTGAGACTTTTTTTGCCATGTTGTGGCACTGGCAGAAATGGATATACATTATATTATGCAATTACTAGTTTCAATATTCTGATGTCTCCTAAATGGTTTTGTCTCTTGTAAAAATTTTATGCATTTTAGGTTTTCATGATGCAGATGTCTTTGTACATTGGCAATATATCATCTCGCACTCACCGAGATGGACTCCAGCATGTATTTAGAAGGTTTGGACGATGCACTGTATGGCTTAAAGATGGATATGGATTTGTAGTATATGATTTCCCACCTGATGCAGAGAAAGCTCTGAGAGCACTGCAGGGTCGGAATATTTGTGGGGAGCCACTGACTCTTACATGGTCCAACAAACAGCCTAGACCTTCAAAAAGGTTTGCAAGAGCTGATAGGTCCTACAAGCAATTACAAGATCAGGGTTTTTCTAGAGGAGGAGAATATGTTAATCACAACTTAGATTCAAACAATATGCGAGATTACAAGATGGGTTTCGAGCAACCAGAGAGTACTGGTGGAAGACACAGTTCTGCTGACATTCTTGATGAAAAGACAGGTTATCATCAAGATCCTATTATAGATAATGTTGAGGATGAGCATCACGAGCATGGAGAAGATTTGTTAGACGAGGACTGCAGCCTTGTACCGAACCTCAAGGATGATGATAGATGGGGCGGGCAATTTATAGACAGCGCAAACGAGAATGCATTGGAATTTGACAGATATGAACCTTACCAAAGTTATGACAGGAAAGATGAAGATGAGAATGATAGGATGACCTATTCTGGTCATTCTCCTAGTCGAGGAAGCTCTCAAGAGAGAACAAGGTGGGTGAGTGCAGGATCAGGTGAAGTAAATTTGAAACACCCGTATCATTCAAAACTACAGCAAACGTGCTATAGCTGTGGAGGCTTAGAGCACAAAATGCGTAGTTGTCCCAAAGGAAAAGCTGCACAAAGAAAATTCACCAGGTTTGATCATAGAC
Source organism: Carica papaya (assembly GCF_000150535.2). The sequence continues at coordinate 437,180 of NW_019014588.1, forward strand.
ATAAAAATGATGTTGGTAGACTTGATTGTGGTCAAGGTGAATTGAAGAGACATGGTACAAGGTCTCCAAGGGAGCAACATTCAAGTAGAGATGGTTCATCAAGGAGGCGAGTCAGGAATGACAGGAAATCATCTGATGTCAGAAAACATCAAAGTTTGGTACAGAGTGGAAGTTTCTTTGAGGAAAAGGAAAATGATAGAGCTTGTAGGAGGAACCATGAAGGAAAGAAGCGAGGTAGAAATGGAAATGGAAGTGTAAAAACACAGAATGCAAAGAAAACAAGGAGGTCAGCTTCATCCCCTCTTCATTCCGATTACATTGAATCCATATCACAATCTGCATCTAGATCGTTAAAATACTTGCGAAGGTCAATCTCTTATTCTCGATCGCGATCATCTTCTAGATCACCTTCCTTATCTTCTGATTCTAGGTCTAATTCCACATCATTCCGTAATAGGTCCAAAAGCTCCAAATCCAAAGCCAAATCTAGGTTAAGGTCAAACTCATTCTCATCGCAATCTTTGACTGCATGCCATGGTAAATCGATACTGTCTTCTCCAAATAAAGCTCTGTCAAATCAGCAGCACTTTGTCAATGACTCTTCAACTGCGGAAGCTGAGGACATTCTGGTTGAAAAAGTACTGGCAGTTAAAACCACTGAGACATTGGAGAATGCAAAACTTGAAAATACCATCCTAGCTGTAAATCATGGAAATGATGTGTCGTCAGATGAAGTTGGAGATGAAAAAGAGCACCTTATGCGAGAGAGCAATATTGAAATGTGTAAGGAGTCTAACTTATTGCAGGAATTAACATTTCAGGGCAATCAACAGTTAGAGAATGATACCAATTCTGCTGCAGGTTTTTCTCCTGGGTCCATGAGGGAGGTGAAGGTGGCACAGGATTCTGATGTATCAATGATTGAGAATATACCAGAAGAAACAACCAGAAAACCAGATTCAGGAGCTCCTCCTAGTTCCTGTTCTGGTTATCTAACAAGCATAACCTCAGAGGAGATGCACACGGTTCTGAAGCATTATAACTTGGAACCACCGAAGGAAAGTGAAATGCATTTGTCTGTAGAGGCCTATTTTGGCTCTGCTCGCTTTTGGCCTTGGGATATCATCTACTATAGAAGGTTGAAGAAGGGACCCATTTCAGTCGAGAACTATGCCAGGCGACTTGCACAAAACGAAGAATTTGGTATTGTTGACAAGTATGTTAGAAGCAGTAGTGGATGGGGTGAGTTAGAGCATGGCAACTTGACAGGTGTAGGTGGTTGATGTGCCAATTTCAGCAATTTTAAATCTGCTTGTTTCTGATACATCTGTTTTTTGAACTGCACAAGTAAGATCCTTGATTAATTTTAGACTGCCAAAGCTTTGAACAGGTAATAGAATATGTTCTATATAAGGTCTATTACTGGTTGTATCCTAGATATTGAGTAATGATGCATAATTTGGAGGTGATGTATTTGAAAATGATAAAGAGTCTTGGTATTTTATCCCACCTATAATTCAAGCATCGCAAGCAGCTAATGTTTAGATTGTGACAAATTTCAGCTATTCATGACTTGTTTTATTTTCTAGCCTTGGAGGAAGTTGTACTAAACATTAATAAATTCTTAAGGTGTTTTTTCCTTTTTAAGAACTACCCTCTATGTTATCACAGGCTTCTTTTGGAGTTTGAATACTATTGCTTGCTTAGTTTTCCTGTAATATTCTTTTTGAGTATAAAAGAATTATATACTCAAGAGCAATAAGAGGGCATGATCCATATACAAAGGCATTTACAAATTCGTCAAAATATCTATCAAGTTCCTAAAGTCACAAAGTGGATGACTCCTGATCAGATCACTCGGGGTTTGAAACCAAGTGCTTTTTAATCTGTCAAAATTAAATTTAATCCCCTTAAAAGCTCCTTCTGTTCCTTTCCATATGATCCAAAAGGTGGCTAAAGGTTTAAGCTTTATCCTCTTATCCCCTTGTAATGCACCTTAAGCATAGAGTTCACTCTTAACTGACCCTGCTATAACCCACGACGACCCCAAGAGTCCATAAGCCAAACTCCAGAGCCTGTGCACAAGTGGGCAGCACAAAAGGATGTGATTACAAGTTCTGTCATCCCTCTTATATAAATAATATCCATTCACAAGAATTCTGCCTCTTTTAATTAGCTTATCTAGAGTGAGAATACATTCCCATGCTGCCTCCATAGCAAAATGGCCACTCTTGGCAAAAGAAAAGAACAGGAAAGAAATATAATATATGTTGCTATTTGAGATCTACTCAAGCAAAATCCGAAACAGACAGTAGCATATAAGTTCAAAGGCAATTAATAAGGAAAAGAATGTGACCTCTTTCCTATGTCTTGTTAGCATTGTTAGTTCTGAGTAACAAACTGAATACGACTGACTTAGGACTCCCCATGATTTACAGGAATTTCAAATTTATCCTAGCATCTTGGAGACAAGTTAATATAATATCCCTAAAATGCCAAAAATATTATAATCAGGAATTTGAAGTTATGTAAGTTATTTTCCCGATAATATTAATATGATGGATCTGACTTTTTTTGGTAAGCGATACAGGTTTTAAATATGAGCATTTTTACAATATAGATTCACTAGTCTGCTTACAAATAGAATTAGAATTATTCGTCTCTCTTTTGGATGGAGGATGGCATATCTTCCATAGATTGTATTCTATTCTCCTTTTCCTAATAATATTTCTTCTTTAGTCAAACAACCAAAGGTTAAAATATTTATTTTGAAGATTCGGGGTTGTGCAAGTTGAGATGGATATTCATGATGCAGAACATTTTTGTATATGTATGGACTTAGCCAGCAACTGAGTGCTAGTGTCATTGACGTGAATCTCTATCTTTCTTTGTGAACTTCAAGGGAGGCTTTGAGACTGTTTGATTGTTTGATGTCTGTTTCCTATGACATTATCTAAGACTTGAAAGGGAGTTTAAAGAGAAAAACAAGTGAAGTTATGATCAAGTATCTATTAGGGCCTAATTGAGAGTTAATCTAAAAATGGTAACATTCACAGTTGTTAAATTGGCTTTTTTGTATTTACTACACACATTAATTTCTTTTTGGCAGCTGCGTTTTAGTGAAGCATTGTTCTATAGCAGCTCTTTGAACCATGTTGGAGCAGTGAAGAATTCAGAATATAAACAATGAATTGTTTGTTCTAGGCAGTTTTCTTCTGGATTTCAAGTATGGACTATCTTTCCTTGGGATGGTATATTGAATGAAGAAGATTTTTCACATATGAAAGCCATTGTACTAGGAATCATATTGTTTAATCCTTGGATAGTTGAGAACATTGCCCCAATGCACATATATCTGGCTGATTGATGGACCATGTAAACCTGGTAAGCTCTTTATATCATTTTGATTGAGGAGCAGCAGATGTGATCTTCTTTCATTGCAGGGTAGATTGTATGCCAAGGAAAGGTACCTTCTTATCCATCATGTTTCTTCTGACCCCAGTGCTTGGATGACTATGTTGGTGCACAACCTTCTCCACTTTTGTGTTATATTTGGCAATTTCTCTGTTTCTCTCTTCCCATTTTTGGCGTGTTCTTGCAGAAATATGACCTTCTTTTCTGAACAATAAAATACAATCTACTGAAAGTTAACAATTGATTCTTAATATATTGTTAAAAAAAGGTTATATTTATTTTGCACCACCTTATGCAAAATCTGTTGACTTTTATTTCCCGTTCATAGATGGAGTGGATAGTGGATATCTGTCAGTTGGTTATCTTATTCTGGTTATGTGCTAAATTCAGAATTTTTTTATCTTTCTTCCACTTTGCACTACTTCAAAAATTAATATAGAAAGCAGATTATTATTCCATAGATTTGCATGTCCTGCCATGAAACATGGATGGAGAAGTGGGTGATGCAAAGCATGTTAGATCATTGTGGACTGAAATTTTTGTGGCCAGATAATATTAATTAGTATGGACCAGGTCCTTTGGAAATTGAGGATCAAAGGGATTTTTTCCTTGTATCCTGAAAGTCTTTACTAGGTCTTTATGCCAACTCTATGAAATGAACTATGACTTTGTTGCAAGCTGCTAGTTAGATGCCTTGTACCAAATACTCTATGAAATGAACTATGGTTTTGCTGTTAAAGGACAATTTATTGAGATTACCTCTTCAGGTTGGCTGTCTGTTCAAAGCAGAAATAATTACATTGCCGATTTGTAACTATCCTGCCTCTCTATTTTCTTCTTTCTTCTAATTGTGTTAATCTGTAATTCCAAATTCTCTTGTATCATTGATAGCAATTTGACCCTCGTGGCTGGGGAATTGAATGCCTATTGACTAGTTAAATATTTGTGTTGGGAAATAGTTGCGGCTGTGTATACAAGGTAGGATCTTTTCTCAGCTTGTTTATAAAAAGAGTTTTTTTTTTTTAAAAGAAAAAGGAAGTTCTTTGTATGATTGTGAAAACCGAGTTTTAAGGCATAAGCATTCTAGTCTGGATTCACTTTGTGCAAGTAAATACTATAACATGTCACATAAATTTTATTGTTCAGTCTCTTCATTGTATTTTGTTTCTTGAACTGAAAGGAATTTAAAGATATTTAGAATGGTCTTAAGAAGAAAGATTATGGATTGACATACAAACAAATATATTTGACACATACATGCATGTCGAAAGAAGAGTTCCATTGTCCTATCTTTTCTGATAATGACTAGTTCTTTTCCTTAGTTAAAAAGTAACTGTTGACAGATGTGACTTGAGTGATCTTTCTGGTTAGGTCCCTGATACCTACAAGTATAACATATATATTGGAATAATAGATGTATTTGACTTCCTTCCCTTTGGTATGAGGAGTTGAAAAATTTTATCATTAGATGCCGTTTCAGTTTACCATTTTTAAGGTTGCAAGAACTGTTAGACTTTTGCTTCTGACATCCATCGATACAGTTTGGTGACTGACTTATGTCTTTTTGTTGTATAGTCTAAAGGGGTCTTTTTGTGTGGTTTAGAGCATAGGGCCAGGGTAACCCAACAAAGTCCTTAGACCTGGTCACTTCCTACCAATAGATTTGGTCCAAAACTAAGTTGCATCTTTTCCGCCGTTAGATGCTTTTGCTGAAGGCTCGAATTTATTTTTAGTGAATTAAAAGATAAACTTAGAGCAAGTCACGGTTGACTTGTTTTTCTACCTGGTTAACTTAGAATCTTTGAGGTGGCTTATTTTTTACTTAGATTGGAGGTATTTCATTACTCTGTATGTGTGTGTAAGAGAGAGAGAGAGAGAGAGAGAGAGGGATGAATGGTGCATGTGTGAGAGTTAAGAAGGTTGGAAAATGGGAAGAGGAGTAAACACAGAATTGAATAGGCAGAACAAGGACAAAGAGGGAAGAGAAGGGAGTTACCAAAACGGAAAATCGCACCAGAACGTGGATTTTAGTGAGTAATGAG
>NW_019014588.1:473713-500951 GCF_000150535.2 Carica papaya
ACCGTTGTTCATTAATATTTTATATATACATACATAATGATAACAATTAAAAATGTTTTTCTTCCGATGGTGATATTTTAAATATTTTCAAATTCTCAAATCATAATCTATAGCATCTTTTATACTATTATTATTATTTTTTTCATAAGCCTTTCTTGAATATGAAATAATTTATGAATAATAAGTTTTGTACTAATATATGATACTTAAATTTTAATAAAATTTATATAAAATTCTTCATATTGCATCTTATTTAAAAATAATATAAATTTTAGAATAGATAATTAAAAAATATTTGTAGAATTTAAAATTATTTACACCGATCACATGTATATTTTTTTAAGTTAGAAATTCATTCTTAAAGTTTCAAAATTGTTAGAGATTGGTCTTTTAAAATTAATACGGTTGTTATATACACGTGGTAAACAGTGCGTCCACGTGGGAATAAATGCGTAAAAAATTAACAACATGGTGGACACGTGTCTGCCAAGTTGGCAAACACAAAAAATTGAAGAGCTTTTTTTTCCTGCGTCCAACCTCTCTTCTTCAAAGAGAAGCTGGGTTTTCTTTTTTTTTTTTTTTAATACCGTATATATATATATATATATATATAAGGAGAGAGAAGAGGTTGAGAAGTAAATTTGTTTATATTATATAATATATATATATATATATATATAGGGAGAGAGTAGAAGGGATATATATGTATATTTAGAGAGAGAGAGAGAGGGCAGGAGATATATAGATATATATACTATTTGTATATATATTCTGAAGAAGCTATGTGATCCGTATATATATATATGTATACTATATATTCTGAAGAAGGTTTTTTTGCACCAAAAATATCAATCTTTAGAAAAGAAAAGGAAGCATGGTAGTTCATTTATGGTCTATATATATATATATATATATATCTCCTTCTCTCTTTGTATATATGCATATATACACATATATATATATATATAATATAAGAACCAGAATGTGAGAGTTTCCGAGACAGCAACAACGGTTCTCCGCGGGCGACCTTCACGGCACGAAGACGGCTTTTAGCAGGACTGACGCACACGTTAGAAGGAAAACCTAAACCTAACTTCTCTTTGAAGAAGGGAGATATGACACGCAGGAAACCAAAGTTTGGATTTTCTTCAATTTTGGAGGACTAAATTAGACCAATTTTAAGAATTTAAGAGTGTATTTGAACAAAAAAAAAAAAAAAAAAAGAGACTACAGCGATCAATTAGATAATTTTAAATATTACAGGAGCTTTTTAATTATTTATCCCTATAAATTTCATTAATTAAACTTCAGCAAAATTTGGATTTCTAATATGCCCAAGTGTGTTCAAATGCGTGAAATCAACCCCCAAAAAAAAAAAATTTCATAATCTCGTTATAGAAAAATCAAATCTTAAATTTGACCAATAGATAAATAATTATATATTAAGTATACCTTTATGGGTTTATTTATTTATTATAAAGTATAAATTTATAAGTTCTTATAGTACAGAAATTATGGAAATTACCCAAAAGAGTTGGTTCTAAAAAAATCATTTGGAGTTAATAACACATTAACCACAAGAGAATTGGTTGACATGATAAATATTTCTTCCAAGAGAAATAAATTGATTGACTTGTTGAATTTCTTTCACTTTTTTTTTTTTACACGATGAAATTCAAACAATATTATCAATTATGCACCAAAATTGTCCACTTCCACACCTTTTTTAGATTATTCAAAATTTTATTCTCAAAATACTATCTCTGAAAATTGAACTTATATTAAGAGAAAGTAAAAATAATATCTAATTACCTAATGAAGTAATCGTCCTAAGAATTTTTAATTAATTTCACCAAAATTTTCAATTGTATTTTTACACCAATGGAAATTAGAAGGATTATTCTAATTCCACACGAATTTATATCAAATAAATTCTACCATAATTTTTAATTTATTAGAAACACAAGTTTATTCAATTAAAAAAAAATAACTTATGAGCTATTAGATATATGAAAATAGCCAAAAGAATCACTTAGAAGAACATGCATATGTCTCATTTTTCTCTTTGCTTATTGTAGGCAACTAATGCTATGGATTTATTTTTCCTTTTCTGAGTACCTAATAACATATTTTATAACCTTATCGGGGGTATCCTCTCTTGTGTTTCTTTTTACTATTTCTGGTACTTGAAAAAGATAGTTCTAAAAATTTATTGGAATGGTTGATGAGAGAGGTGTACGTGGGCCCATTTAAACCCATCCATGAATCACTGGCCCATTAAATTAATGCATGAATGCTGATGGGTTTTGTTCAATTCATCTGTCTGCACTTAAATTGACCGCAAATGAGAAAAATACAATTTATAACTGCTACGGAACAAACAGTAAAAGACAATTTAAATCCAGATCCACCCCTCACTTGTGTGTGTTATTTTGTACCAGGAAAGAAGAAATCTGAAAAAACCCACATATAACGATAAAAATTGAATTCAAGAGTGAGATTTAACTATGCATTTTAAAATCTATCAGAATTGGTAAATTTTGTGATATACCGAATCAGTTTCATTAACATCCATCTATAGATTTAATTTTTATAGTTTCAGGAGATTCTTACCCATTCATAGTTAAAAACAATAAGCTATGTTCTAATCTTGCATGATACATCTTACATGGATATTAGAATTAGAATAAGCCATGTTATAATCCAGCCGTGCAACCGGGTCGGATTCAGTTAATGAACATGGCAGTTTGGTTGGTGTTCCTTAACATGATATAAATGTCATTAATAAGGGCAGGTCTTAAATTTTCAAGGAGACAAGAATGAAAAGTTAAGAGTGGCCATTACTGATCATCCGTTAGTATGATAAAGATGGGTGGCAGCTGATTAGCGATGGTGATAAATTTCCTAGAAACATTAGGAGAAGTTTTGCAGTGGGAAGAGAGGTGGCCGATATTTTTTTAGTGAGAACTGCACTTGATTTCATTTGGGAGGTTGAGGGTTTGACATGCCAAATTATTCTTTATCAAGTCAAATGATTCTACAGGAGGTTATTCAGATAAGTTTTAATGCAATTTATGATTGATGTACCCAAGTCATATCCACCAGCAATACAAGAAAAGACATTTACTTTGTTAACTTATGAAATTAGTTATTGTTGGGTGTACTTGTACCTTTTAAATAATACCTGAAGGTAGAGGCATAGACAACTGATACAGGAAAATAAGGGATAACATAGGAATAACACAATAGATGTTAAGGTTTTATTTTATATATGGTTTATGAGGGGCTGAATAGGAGTGACCTCGAATTGATCAAGACCAAGATTTTTCCTGAGATCTAGAGAACAAAAACAAGCCAATCATTTCACGATACATTGTCTGGGGATGGGATGGGCTTGGCAGCTCTGTTCTTACAAATTCACTTGGACAAAGTCATGCTTGAAAATCGAACGCCGTACCAGAGTGAGGATATTCAAAATCATGTCCTAGATGAAAGCATTTCCTAGATCATCAATTAAGTCATGCTTGTGATCCAAACCATGTCTTGAGTTAGGTCATGTCAAGTCATGGTAAGCATATCAAGTCATGGAGAATTTATCAAGACATGTCACGCCATGTCGAGAGCACGAGCTTAAAGGTTCAGCCATGCTATGGTTCAAGATCATCGAGTCATGCTCGTGCTCCAAATTGAGTCTTGAGTTCAATCACATAAGATCTTTGTCAAGCCAAAGATTTTCCCTTAGTTTGGATCATGTTTGGATTTATTACTATTCCTCGACTTGAGTTGAGAATTGTGTTCCATACTAGGTCAGGTTTTGTTCATTTTCTAAGAGGAAATATAAAATATTTAACAGAAGCACCATGGACCCTATGTATTGAAGACATCAAAATATTTCTAAAGTCCTCAATAGAGAAAAAGCAACGAACTTAAATAAAATATACAAAGTTTTGGATCATCTCTTACTCCATCAGAAAAAAGAAAAAAATTCGTACTCAAAAGCTCTGTTCTTATTTTTTCTAACAAACCAACATATAGCCAAGAAAATAAAAGAGACTAACTTTTTTCTCCTCTTATCAGGTTTTGCCAATATCTAGCTTGTATATCATGTTGAATTCTATCTAGGTACAACCATGATGCAGGCAGAGATCTCCAGGCCAGTCATGACCTAGTTAGCAGCTTAGGTCATATTGTTCCCAAGCTAAATCAGGTTTTGACCCACGTCCAAGTTCAAGATCGCTCATTTCGGGTCTAGACCCAGGTTAGGTCAAGTTTAGTCTGAGTTTCATGTCCGAATATGAGATTACTAAAAATTCTGGATTGCTAAATATGTGATGAAAATTTGCCACTATCTTGGTCATGTATTAGGATGGGACAGGTGCTAACCAAACGCTGAAGGTTAACATGCCATCTAGGTTATTGCTCCAAAATGCTAAATACGATGAGATAATAACTATTTCTGAATAGCAAAAGTAGTTAAAGAACCTTCCACCAAGTTCTTAAAGCTGCTATGTAAGAAAATTACACTATTGAAGCCAAATCGACCATGTTGTGTTTCAAACCGACCAGATTGATCGAGGGGTAGAAAGATGATATATCATTTTACATTTATTAATCTATAAAAATTTTCAGATGACACGAAGACGATTTAGACACTATAGTGTAGAATTAACAAATCTGCTTCACATGAAGAAAAAAAATTACAGTAGGGTTGACCTCACATCAGTACTGACCAAGCAGTCATGGGTTTACGGGCACTGCCTCAGTGCAAGTGCTACCGTTCCTACTTTTTCTCTTGTAAACAAGCATATAGAATTTTATAATCTAACTATTAAAAAATTAGTACAAGAGTTAAGATTTATTTTAAGAGTGCTCTTCCAATGCTTCTCGTCTTTCATCTTTATGGTGCAAATTGATCTCTAAACACATAAGTTGAATTGCACGGCTATCCTCCAACAAGTCATACAAAATTTTGGTGTCAATTGCCAAACAAGAGGCTTTATTCATAAGACCATTCCCAAGCATTAAAGAATACCTAAAGCCGAACAAGGAATATCTGAATCCTCACTGCCAATTATAGGGGTTTTACTCATAAAGACAGGAGGGGAGATGAGACCTTTTCATACAGCTGTTTATGAATATCAGTTGTTCTTGAAAGTATTCAGTTTGGCTAATCAGGAGAAGAGAGTTGGATATCATTGGTAGATCAGTTGGACAGATGAAAGAGAGACGGGAACCTCATCTGGTAATATGACATATATTATTTGACAGCAAAAATTAGTTCTTTTAGGTGGAACAAGGCAAGAAGGGGTAGATGAAAACCAAAGTAAACCACGTATGAATGATAAAGGGTAAGAGAAAATTGAATCAAGAATATTACAATAATGTATCTGCACGATGTAATAAAATGAAGGAAAATAAATGAATTTGGTAGCATTTAAAAAAAAAAAAAAGAATTTGGTAGGTTGCATAAGATCACAACTATGCCTACATCATAGCAATGACAACAAAGCAATAAGTTCAGTATAGTTAAGAGAAAATGATCAAATTAACTTGTTATGTCCTCTATTTATTTCCAGACTTAAGTCCATTAAGATTTTGAGGAAGACCTCGAGGAAGTTTGAATTAAAATAGTAAATACCCAACCTCGATCTTAATTTTGGATTTGTAGATCTCATATTTGTAAGTTTTAATATACCATTCCGAATATATTGGTATTTTATAATTTACTTGTACAAAATTATATGCATATACACAGACATATATACAAAATAGTAATAATAAAAAAATCAGAACACTGACAATAAAAATGATGATGATATTTTATCTCAAGAAAAAAAAATAATGATGATATTTACATAGGTAGAAAAACAAAAAATGATGTAGCTTGATAGTTCTTATTGTACATAACCTTATTGTTTCCAAAATAAATCATGTTTAATATTTAATTTACAAATATGTTATTGAACTCATAAACTCAAAAGTGCAAGATAAGAAATCATGCTAAAACAAATACAAATATATTAAATCAAACATTTTCATCAAGCTTTCATATGAGAATTTTAACTTCTTTTAATTTTTAATTAAAAACTAAAAAAGCTACAAGGAACATTTTATAGGTAGTCGATATTAGTATTTCAGCCCGTATGATCAGACCAACATTTGACCCCAGCATTAAACTTAGTTTTAAGGGTAAGGTACATAACAACCAGCTAGACCGGCACAGTACAAAACAGTACAATACAGTGCTTACAACAATTGAATACCACAGTCACTAACATATGGGCATCGGGCCGCTAAAAGAATCCTGAGTTGTCTTCCTCATTTCCCTCTTAATTCTTTGAGAACAACAGTCTTCCCTCTAAACAATATGTTTCGGTAATATTTTTTTCCTTGAAATAACATGTTTAGTAAATTAAAGGAACGGAGAGAAATTGAAAATAAGCAAAAATTGTGGTTTTTAAAGAAAAGGACAAAGAAAGCGTTTCACTTCTTTAGATAACAAAAAATTAAAAAAGTGAAAGAAATGATTGTTTTACTATTTTATTTGGTTAAACATCTGAAAGAAACGAAAAAGATTTATTGTAAGGAAATAGTCTATAATATTATTTATTTATAAAATAACAAGTTAAATAGTAAGGATAAAATAAAAATTCCCTCTTTTAAAATTTTGAATTATTTCTCTTCTCCTCTATTTTCCCCCAATTTGGAAGAATAGAAATATCAAGCTTCTACTACTATGTTTGGATAAACATTAAAAAAAGGAATAGAGAAGAAATGAAAAGGCAGGAAAAAAGTTGAATGAAATGAAAAGGCAGGAAAAAAGTTGAATGAAATGAAAAGAGACATGTTTTTGTTGTTTAGCTTACTAAAATTAGAAAAGTAAAAGAAAAGAAAGAACGGTGTAGTGTTTTATGTGGTTTCGCTCTATAAAGAAAATGATAGAAAATAATCAATAATATCCTTATTAATAGAATAACAAGTTAAGTTGCAAGAATAAGATAGAAAATTTCATTTTAAGATCTTTCATCCATTTCCTTTTCCTTCTTTCTTCCCCAATTTGAAAGAATAAAAAGAATATGGTTTTGAAAAGAAATGGAGGAATGCCTACCATCTCTCCTTTCCTTTACTAATTATTAGTAAATATGAGAATCCTTCCCTTTCCTTTCACTTCTCTCAATCCGAACATAAGTGTAAATGACTAATAAAATTTTCAACTATCTCATTCAAACCATTAAATATGATAAAGCAAATACAGTAAGCAATTGAGCATTAAACAGAAGGGAGAAAGTATCATAATACCCCACAGTAACTATGTGAGAGCAAGGCTACACAATTTAAACATGTGTTCCGTGTCCTTACATGACCGTGGAACCTGTTAACTCAAAGTGGATACTTGACTAAATCCAAACTAAGCCTTGCACTTTACATCAAGCAATATGTCGAATCAATTTTTAATATGGCATAGCCAAGAACCAATTGAAACTCCGGAAATCCATAGATTACCAAATTTGAGGTTCTGCCGCACTAGAGCATGGAAGTTTCTAACAACTATGCCAAGACTATTAGATCTTATGAGTTCCCTAGAAGTTATCAGCTCTAACATATATATTTGCTATTCCTGTTATGGACTGATTTGGAATGAACTACAGAAGCAGAGAACATCTTTTAGACTTAAGATATCCATATTATGCAACGCAACAGAAACAAAGCTGATATCACTTAAAAGACTAAAAGTAGATGATTACAGAAAAAGGGTATATTTAATATTTATCTACTTGACATACCAAGGCATTCAAGGCAATGACCAGCGTTTCATTACTTGTCACCCAAGAGTGGTGGCTGCTCAAGCTTGTGCAAGCGTTCAGTCAGAGTACTGTTTGCGATCTTGTTTTCACCTTTACACTGGAGCAACTGCTCACGAAGACTTTGGACAAGCTCATTAAGTTTTTGAATATTCTTTTCCTGAGAAAGGATAATCTGCAGAAAAGTTTATAGCCAACAGGATTAACAAAAATTTACTAAACCAAAAGATCACATATACAATCGTTTAACAGACAAACTCATTGCAGGGAGATCAAAGAAAACAATAAATGTTCCAATCTTCTTTTCATCTAATAAAATAATAAAGAGATAGAAAGAATCTGAACATGATTTGATCGCAACAATTAATCACATTTTTCACGGAGGATGTAAATCTCGAGAAAGTTACAAAGAGTCACATAATATCAGTCTATTCAGTGACTGAAAAATCCAATTCAACAAAGCATTAAAATCTCAGGTACCACTTTTTCTTTTTCTTTTTTTTTTGGGACAAATTCAGGTACCACTTCTAACAAAACATTGGTGTCGAATGCATTGCAACTAACTCAATGGATGTTGACATAATTACCTCTATGCCAAAAATGATGGAACTAATTACATATGCACTAATTTAGCAAAGATAAGAGCCTTTCCTTAAGATGATTGGTATTCAAGAATCAGAAGGTAAGTGACTAGGAATTACTTTTATGCTCTGCTCATACAAAGGAATAATTTTACACGCAAAAAACAGCATGCAATCAGATTTTTTACAATATCAGCATTACCTAACTTTTATAGTTACCAATTGACTATATCTTGTTACCATTTTGGTTATCATTTGTTACTATCTTCACTATTAGTTGTTACCATACTTATCAATATAGCATAGAACCTTAACATGCAATGGTTCTAAATAGTAGCCAGGTGGGCAAAAATGATAGCTGATTATAACAAAACATTTTTTAAAAAAAATAAAAAGTATAGTATGATCATTAACTCACAAGCACCAAGGGGGTGCCACTCATGTACAAATCTATAAAATTTTCAAAATCCTCTAAGGAATGAATAAGGTGCCCTATAACCAATGATCCCATATATTTAAACCATCCCAAATATTTAAGCCATCTATCCCTAATTCTACCAAATTCCTTTTCCACCCTCTCAAAAGCTCTATCGTTTCTCTGTTTCCAAACCACCCAAAAAATAGCAAGGGGAATAAGACCCACAATTTTCTCTCTTTACTAATACCTTCCCAAGCCCAAATCTCATCTTTAACCAAACCAGTGATGGACCAGCTAATTCCAAGTGAGCCGTAGACCATATTCCATAATTTATACACAGCTGTACACCACACTAGAATATGATTACATGATTCCACTTCTCACTTACATAGATAACATCAATTCACCATTATTCTTCCTCTTCTCATTAATTTGTCAATGGTCAAATACACTTTCTTCCTGCCTCCCAGGCAAAAAAGCTATTCTTGGAGAGGCATTCATCTTCCATATCTGCTTGAATGGAAACATTTATTCTATAGCTATGTTTCTTACCAAGTGATTATAGTAGGATTTCACTGTGAAATCTCCTTTCTCCTTAAGTTTCCATAAAGGTTGATCATTGTATCTGTTAAGGTTGCCAGTTCCCCCTCCATGCTTTCTTCAGTTTCGAACGGCCTTTTATTTTGGTGGTTATTGCTGCTAGCTGCAACGGCAGGGCCGGTACCTTTTGATTTGGCTGTGATCAGCTCTCTGGAGAGGCCTTTAATCTGCAATGTTTACCCTCTCCAAAGAGACCTTTAATCTGCAATGTTTACCCTCATACAATTTCTTTTATCCAGAGATGATTTTCGGGGTAGAGTTTGAGAAAAGCCTCAAACTGTTGTTGGAAGTTTTTCATGTTTCCCGTTATTCCCTGCTTTGGCGCCGATATGTTGTGGTCCTGGGATCAGGATCTAGTCCTGAATTTATTAAGGTTGAAATAAGTAGAATTTAGCTCATTAGGGAGAACCCTTCAATCTCCAGAGTTACGTAATTAAAACCTTTTTTCAATAAGTTCTTCATTCTTTTTTTTTTCAAAACAAATAATAAGTTCTTCCTTCATGATTTTATTGATGAAATGGCTTGCATATGTAGGGAAGACAATTGCTACTAGTTTCTCAATACTGCAATCACATGTAAATTTCATTTTTTTGCTATTCCTAAATAACTCAACTTCCTATTTTATTTTATTTCTAGATAATCAATTCCTATTAGAACCAGATTTCCTATTTTATATTATTCCTAAATCCCTCAAATTCTTCTTTTATACTATTTATAAATAACTCAGCTTTACTATCTCATTTTTCCATAAGTAATTCTTAAATAAAAACCTAAGTGAAAACCACAAGGAGATTAAAGCAGCCATTCTTTCCGGTTTTATGTTATTTGACCATAAAAGTTGAACCTACAAATTTCTGCTTATGAGACAGATGCTCTATCTTGTGAGGTATAGGCACTTAATTTTACCACGGGTTGTCAACAATTGATAAAAATCCAAATCCTAAAATATTCCAAACTTTCAACCAGAGATGAAACTTGTCATTCTGAAAGCCACTATAGTTTGCTCATTGAGGAGAACACAGACAAAATTGCATTTCTTTCTTACCAGAAAGGTGAAGAGACTTCTGTGAACAGATCAAAATGAGATTCTTTAAACACTGGATCCTTTATAGTGAATTTTAAAGACTCAACAACCTTCTCAATAATTTCTTTGACTTTATCAATAACCAACTTTGCCATGGGTGGTTGAAGAAAACATCCCTCATATCAAGTACAAAGTGTGATCGATTCACTTTCTGTAATTATCCAGCTTCTTTAGAGTAATATTTCCAGCTCAGCAGATTTTTGCCATAGCTCAGCCGAAAGAAATCAAAATCGGGTGACTCTTTCATGGAAGTGGACAAGGGAAGAAGGGACTGCAGGTTTTTGCCCTGAGAAATCTCAATGACTAGGAGATCTGTGAATATGAAAAATTGTTAAGTACTTTATTCCTTGTGACTTTGGACGGGAGTAATGACAACCCTCTGTTTTGTCTAACAACAATCGGATCTTTTACGGTCAAGTCTTTTTATAAGCATATATCAAATAATGAAACTAGATTCCCGTTCAGACAAATTTGGAATATTTCATCCCGTGTATCTTTTTTTATTGCGCGGGAGGCTGACAGGGAGTTTACTACGACTATTGACAAATAGAGAAGTCAGGACAAAATTATGGTGAATGTTAGCTATCTCTATAAAAGGGTTGAAGAAACTTGGAACCATCTATCGCTCTGGTGTCTCGTGGTGTACAAGCTTTAGATTATGATTTATAGGCTTTTAGGTATCAACTGGGTGATAGCAGGATAAGTGAGAGATGAAATTTGAGCGAGAAGGGGTATCAGCTAGCGGAGGAAACAAGTGGATTTAATTCTGCTCACCATTTTTGGGCAGTTTGGAAGGAGAGAAACAAAAGAGCTTTTGAAAAGGTTGTGATGTGAATGATTTTGATTTAAGTAGGAACAAATGTTCCAAACCCTTGAACTTTTGTTATTGGATCATCCTCTCTACTCTATGGAGGATTTATGGGACCTCATTGATATTTTGACAGACATATAAAAATATTGTACATGGGTTAGCGCTCCCTTGGTGCTGATTTTTAATAATATTCTTTACACTTTGTATTTCAAAAAAGAGTAATATTCCAGCTGAATTAAATAAGCATTCATGTGGCCAAGTAAAAGCATGAAAGCATCTTATGAATGAAGAGCTGACTTACACGTTTCTCAAATTCATATCCTATTTAATGACCTTAGAGTTGCTTTAGGATGACAACCAAAATAATTAATACGAAAATCGGCAAGAAGAGAGCAAATACTTAAAGCTAACCTTTTCTTTCACAGACTCTTCACGCTTTGAAAGATACTGCTCCTTTTGGGAAGTGCTTGGAGTTGCTTCAGTTTCATTCCCAAATTGTTGCTTCCACTCAAATTGTGACGTAAACACAATCAACAAGAGAAGAGAAACCAGTACCCAGGGTCTTGACATCTTCACAAAGAACTCTTAGTTAACCTGTAAGATAGTCAATTACAAAGGTCCTGGTGATGCAATAATTTCATGCTGACAGTTCAACAATTGAAAGATATTTGAAGCAAAGTACACAAGAATTAATTTGGAGAGACAGATGTTCGAACACTTTAATAACCTTAATTTTATAGTCTCGAGAAAATAGAAAAAAGATGTTCTGGATCAGAAACACTTAAACTACCGGGTGAGCTAAGTTGTCCTATAGAAATAGCAGATGATGCAGCCAGCTGAATTGAGCTATCCCGTAGAAAACAGAATATGCAGACTTCAAGATTCTTACACTAGTGATTTCTATTTTCATCAAATTAGTTTTGTAGCATGAAGATGCATAGCAAATGGAAAAAACCAGCCAAGACTATCATTTCAATCGCCAAGCAAGAGAGCCTTATTGCATTATGGACTCCTTGGCCACCTACAAAACAGATAGGACAAAATTATACACTCAAATTTTTTAAGGTTAAGTGCTTCCAATAACTGGCAGTTAAATCAACAAGCCATTGTTGTACAATGACTATTAGCTAAAATTATCGGGTTTTCCCTGTCAGAAATCAGGGAACAAGATTTATTTCAAATTTGTCCAACTCCTAGATGGAAAAAAAAAAAAAAAAAAAGGAGAACATAACTCCACTGTCTCACTAGCTCCTTCTGAGAAAGTGAGAAGTTCAACAATTCTTCAGTCCACTCGCTAACAAATGAATGTCGAATACCGAGTATTAATTCACATTTCTCATCAAACAAACAGGAATAAGCAAAAAAAAAAAGTAATCACGTGGCTACAGATCGAACCTTGAAACCAAAAAGTAAAGAGAAGAGTTGAAAAATAATCGGATAGATTATGAGTCTACAGTATTTAGAAATTTCATATTACTAAATCAGTGATAGGAATCTAGAAGCATAAAAAGTAAAAGATTAAATAAAATAAAAGCATGAGAAAGTGATTATTGCACTTGAAGATTTCACTCACAGATCGACGTTGGAAGAAAGCAGCATCGCTCGATTCAATCGTCTTCTTCGCCAGTCCAAACCGACTTGAAATGACTTGCCAATTGCCACGACTATTATACCACTATCCACTCAAATAAGCAAAATAACAAGAATTCCACACTTCAAAAGAAAAGAAAAGAAAAAAGCTATTTCTGTTAAAGTATTTTATCATAAGCCCTCTAAGAATCACATATTTATCATCCAAGGCTTAAAATCTTTATTTATAGGAGAATATGCCGGTTTCCAATTCTGTCTTAAAACTATACTCCTATAAACAAAATTGAATTTATGCTCAAATTAATAAAATACATTTAGGCCATAATTTAAATAAATTTAAAAATTTTTGTATCTTATTAAATTTTTTTTATAAATATATTCACGTGTGTCATCATTTATAGTTTCCATTATCTCTTTTCTAATATAAATATAACAATTTTGGAAAATCATTTCTCTATAACTCTTAAATTAGGAAACTACTGCACTAGTTATATGTTTTATTTTTGTTTTAAATTTATAATTTAAATAATTAGAATACAAATTCGTGAATTATTTTATATTTTAAAAATTATTTAATAATTTTATTACCTTCCTTTACAATATAATAAAAATAAATAAATTATAATAAAAGCAAAATTATCAAAATAATTTTATTTAAACTAATCTATTTGTCATTAATATTTAACAAAGATGATAGATAAAGATGAATTAGCATAAATGATAATTTAAATTATGGACAATATGTTTTACATTTTTTTAGTATAAATTGTAAGGACTAGAAACAAAAAAAGAAAAGAAAAAAAAATAAAAAATAAATAAATAAATAAATTTCTAATAGGTAGGAAACAACGTCGTTTTAAAAAGGGGGAAAACGACGTCGTTTTGAAAGAAAAAAAAAACGACGTCGTTTTGGGATGAAGGAAAACGACGTCGTTTTGGGTAGGCTAACAGGGTATAAAGGGAGGTCGGGAAAGGGAGAAGAGAAAGAAAAAAAAAAGAAAAAAGAGAGAAAAGGAGGGAAAGAAGTGAGCGGAGAAGAAGAAGGGAAGGAAAGTTCCAGAAGGAGAGAGGAGAGAGTCGGAGCGGAAGGGAGCGAGAAGGGAGAGGGAAGGAGGCCGTGGACGGACGACGCGACCGGCAGAAAGAAGGAAGATGGAAACGGGAGGTACGGTGAAAATTTGAGTTGTTTGGTGTGGTGTGTGTGTGGTGAGTTTTTGTTGCAGGTTGCGGAGTCGGTAATGGCGCGACGGAGTTGAGCGGTGAAGGTAGGCAGTAAAGCGTGGGGTTATTCCGCACGTTCGCGGAGGAGACCGGGGGAAGAAATGAAAGTATGGCGGTGTTGGAGGCGTACGAGGAGCCGTGGGGGAAAAATGGGGGTGGTGCGGGTAGAACAGAGTGAAGAAGATATGAGAGGACAATCTAGGGAGCGCGGGTGGGAAAAAAATCCGAGATGACAGAAAGAGGTGTGTGCGTGGGTGGAGGCGTGGAGGGAGTCGCTAATAGGAGGCGACGTATTTCCCCGAAGTGCACGGTGGTAAGGGCGTGTGTATGGAGTGAGACGGTGCAAGACGGTGCAAGCCGAGAGGTTAACCGCCCTAGGTAGGCAAAAGTGTAGAGGAAACGGGAGGAGGCAGAAGGATAGGGGAAGTGGTACGTAGGGGGTGGTAGGAGAGGGAAGGGGGCTGGAAGGTACGGTAGAGGGGACTAGGAATCAGGATTTGAGGGGGTTCGGATGAGAGAAGAGGGGTAATATGAACAGTAGGGGTTAGTAGGGGGCGGGGGCGAATAGTGTAGAGCACTTGGGATTAGCATGGTGTAAGGGTAGATGGGAGCGTGTGGTTTAGGATGGGAGATTTGGAGCACGTTGGTGGGGGTGGTGTGAGCCGCCGATGTTGGTGGCGTGAGGAGGTGATATGTGTGTGTGTGTGGCCTAACAAGGTCGAGAGGTGTAGGAGAGTGTATGAGTCACCGGTGTCAGTGACGGGAGGTGGAAATGCTTGTGTGTGTGTGTGGCCTAACGAGGTCGAGAGTTGTAGGAGTGAGTATGAGTCGCCGATGTTGGTGACGCGAGATGATGGTACTTATGTGTGTGTGTGGCCTCTTTAGGTCGAGAGGTGGAGGAGTGAGTATGAGTTGCCGATGTTGGTGACGCGAGATGATGGTACTTGTGTATGTGCATGGCCTATTTAGGTCGAGAGATGGAGGAATGGATATGAGTCGCCGATATTAGTGACGTGGAATGAAGGTGCTTGTGTGTGTGTGTGGCCTCATGAGGTCGGGCGATGGGGGAGAGAGTATGAGTCGCCGATGTTGGTGACGTGAGCTAATGGATGGTTGTTGTGTGGGTGTGGTTGCTTGGCCGTACTGTTTCCTTGGGGTAGGACCTTGATGATTAGTGTAGGGAGGGGGGTTATGAGTTGTTTTGGGTTGGGTAGGATAAATGCATATAGACATTTCTGAAAATTCTTGTCACTGCATACTGCACCTACAACTTGATTTTTATCGTATTGAGTTATGTGAACTCACTTCTCATCATTCACAGGTGGAGTAAGAACGGAGTCGGGATCCGAGCGGCTGGTAACGGAGCCCCGTCGGTAGTGCCATAGGGCACAAGTTTTGTTTGTGATTTAAAATAGTTTTGAAAAGGTGTCTTAATTTGGATATTGAACTTATAGAAAAGTTTGATAATGTGTTACTATGTGTTGTAGAAGTGGAGATGTATGTACAATTGATTTGGAGCAATGAATGTGGACAAGTTTCTCTTATGCATGGTTGGAATGATATGGGATTTGTGTGTTGAGTCGTATAAGTGCTTTATCTTATACTATTAGAAGGAAAAAAAAAACGGGGTGTTACATAAATATATTTTTGCTTGCTTGATATGTTAAGTAGTACATTTTTTATTTAATATTTAGTATTTCATTAATTATTGCATATGAAAATTAAATAATATTCTTAGATGGTTAAAAATATAATATCTCTATAAGGATGATAGAATTAAAAAAAAAAAATCATTACAGCTGTAACTTATACAATCTTCAAATATACTTACAGTTTAACACTTATACATTAATAATTTAACTCTTTAATTCTAAATGTTACTAAATTCTTAATACTTGGAAAAAAAAATTATATAACATATTTTTTTATATGTTTATTATTTTTCAAACAAAAAAATTATAAATATTTCTAGTTTTCTAGTATGATTATTATCAATGTTACCAAATAAATATTTTTCTTTTATTAAAATTGTTTTTTTTTTATATTGTCAATCATTTTGCATAACATATATTTTTTTATATGAAGATATTTCATTATTTTAATAAATTATAGTTAATAATTCTATTTTATATTAATTAATTTTGTTATTAGATTAGAGATTTTATAGAAACTTTTTTCTAAAAATAGGAGTAAATTAAGTTTTCTATATGAAAGAAATAAAATCTAATATCTAAAGAATGCAAAGCCCAATTTGATACATTAAAGCGGATTAGAATTAAAAAAGTTTTTGGGGGTCAAATTATAAACATTTAAAAATTAGTACATGAAAAGTTAAATAACGGAAAAGATAGAGGGCTGAAATAAAAATAGTTCATACCACAGCGGGCTGAAAACAAAGAGTTGATAGAACAAGGACTCCCCCTGAAAATCCAAGAAATAGCAATGGCTTATAGCTCTTTTTGTTTTTTTACTTTAGTTCATAGCGCGTTCTCGTGATTTTCTACTTTGATAGACCATCCGTGCAGAAGCAGCTTTCCTTTGGAAAGGGAAAAAGGCTCAGAAGAATCGAGTCGAGAGAGATTGCTGCAGTGCAGGGAAGTAAATGGGAAACACTCAGTCGCCTCCCATGGATCCTCGTTTCACTTCAGCTTCCAGGTTTCTCTCTATCTATATATATAATTACGTACATAGATGTGTATATATTTTTGTCCGCATGTATTTATAAGCAATGAATGAATTATATTCTCAGAGCTTTCACTCAAAAGGAACTGGAAGATCTCAAATCCCTGTTCATGTCGCTTGCTTCCCAATCACAGAGCAATGGTCAATACATAACTCTCTCTGTATTTCAGGTTTTCTTTAATCTCTTTTGCGTTTTTTTTTTTGTTTCAAATCATGAATTCGCTCTGTTTTTATTTGATATTATCCAATTCCATTTCACTCTTCTGCTGGTGCTTGATTGAAAAGAAAGGATTCGTTTGCTTACAGGCATATTTTGGACTGGAAGGTCCTCTCGGGGAGAGAATGTTCGATTTATCTACAAATCAACGAAAAGACAATAAACTCAGTTTTGAAGACCTTGTGATTACTAAAGTATGCGTTTCCCTTTACCGAGTTTAAAGTGAATTCTTATTAGGAGGATCATTGTTGGGATCTCCTTTGCTTATCTGAGTATGCTTTCTGCATCATAAATGACACTGAAAGGCTGCCAAACACCGCCTTGTTAATGTTTAGGCCTCTTTTGGTTCTTGCAGGCGACTTATGAGAAAGGAACAAACAACGATATTGAAGAATTTATTTATCAGTTGTTAGATGTGACAAATGATGGTATTGTGGAGAGGTAGAATTTAAATACAACCATTACTTCTACATTTTTTTTAAGGAGCTGCTTAAGTTTGCAATATCATTTTGTCAAGTAGAACTTTTCTATGCTTGGTTGTCCTTTCAAAATTCACTTGCTTAAGTTACCAATATTAAATCTGTTTGCTGCTTGGTCAATTTACTGTAGTCTAGACACCTATTCATATGAAAAAACAATAACGATTCTCAATATAAACTTGAAATAAGATTGATATCAAGATATTGGGTGGTTTAGTATGGTACGGCATGGATAGTGGGTGGAGGTGTTCTCATTTTAGATATCAAAGTTGATGGCAAGTTGAATACTTATTCTGGCTCTTTGTTGGGTCATTGACGTGTGTGACTCTAATATTATTTCAGGTCTGACGTGGAAACTGTTCTACTTGCAATTTTTGAAAGCTTGTTCTCTTTGAAAGACAGTCACCTGGTCTCAGGTCCAAATGAATGCACAGCGAATGTGTTTCTTAATGCTGCAACCTTGTCCAAGGATGATAAAGAGGGTGCGAGAGATGCTATGTCTTTTGAGGATTTCAGAAGTTGGTGTAGTCTCCTCCCATCTGTCAGGAAGTACCTTGGGAGCTTGCTGATGCCACCTGGTCCAGGTTTCTTTCCCCTCCATTTTTCTAGTTTTATTGTTGCAGTCTGGGGAACACTTGATTCCATTGTTTCACGTTTAAATATCTTCCAAGATGACGTATAATCAAGCTGAGTGTTCTTTCAACTTCGAATATTAAATAAAGTGAATCTGATTGAATGGTGGTGGCCGTAAATGTTTTTTGTTTATATTATGATCTATACCAAAAAGTTTCTTTTAGTATTGATGAAATTGGAGCTCAAGTCATAGATTACTATGTATTTCCTCTATAATAATACTATTCTTCCAAGATGACGCATAATCAAGTTGAGTATTCTTTGAACTTAGAATATTAAATAAAGTGAATTTGATTGAATGGTGGTGGCCGTAAATGTTTTTTGTTTATATTATGATGTATACAAAAAACTTTCTTTTAGTATTGATGAAATTGGAGCTCAAGTCATAGATTACCATGTATTTCCTCTATGATAGCACTATTCTTGTGTGTGTCTGTGTACCCAATTCAAAAGTGGAGTGCCTGCCTGAAGGTTCTACTATTTTCCTTAAAAGAAGGCATGAATTAACAAGTTTTATTGGTGGTCGTACATCACTAATCTCCATCCTTGTTTTCGTGAAATATAGGAATTCACTTTTAGAAAATCTTTTCCTGGCATGTTTTATGCTATATACTCCTCCAGCGACATGTTGCTAGAAGAGCAACTGATAATTAGCAATACCTAAGAACTTGTCTTTATTTTTTGATAATCAGCAATACCAGTATGCATGTTTTATGTATGATTCAGTGACCCTTAGTTTGAGCTGTTAAATGTTAGGTTGGCTAGTTTTTACAATCTTTATAAGTTTTTCTCATGCAGGGAGACCAGGAGCTCAAGTTCCTCAGTTGTTTCATTTAGAAAACATTGATCCAAATACTTTGTTACTGAGGAAGGAGTATGCTTGGCATATAGGAGGAGCCCTTTCTCAGCAAGAGCTAGAGGAATGGAGACTTCTATACCATAGTAGTTTAAATGGTCTAAGTTTCAACACATTCTTGGGACATATATCGTGAGTAACTTGCCTTATTATTGGAAGGTTGCATTTTTTTGTTGGTTTTCTGTTCTATCTATTATGATATTGATGAATAAGGCATAAGATCCACTAAAACAACTGATCCTCAATGAACAGTAAAAACCGTACCATGTAAGAGATTACAGGCTGATACCCTATTGTACTATTCTAATAGCTGATAATAGTATGTTATAAGTAGAATTTCATTCTGGTCAAATACCGGTCAAAACCTGGCTTAAGGTCAAAAATACCAACATATTGTTACCAATGGCAATTCTTTTTTTTTTCATGTTTAGTTTTACTATTTTTTATATTTATAGTAATATAATTTTGTTTTATACACCAAATTATTTGTCTGACTTATGTTTTGCAAGTTAAATATTGAATATGGTTTTGAACACTATAGATAGGATTAGAAACAAGTGATTCTACACCCTGAATCTTTTAGTTATGAGTTATTCTCTATGTTCTTTGGAAGATTTAGGTGACCTTATTGACATTTTGATTTAAATGTAAATAATTTTGTACATGGGTTGGCACCCCATTGGTACTTATATTTAGTGACATATACCATTTTTTATTTCAAAGAAAATTTTGAATTTGGTTTATTTAGTCTCATATTAGTTTGAAATAATTATCTCATGTAATATTTAATATAAATTATCAAGTTAAACAATTTATTGTCTTTTTTAAAAAAATATAATATTGCTATTATCTTTTGTATATGTGTGTATCCATACATTTTTATACTTGTAAACAATAAAATAGCAATAAATTTGAAACGCTATATAAGAATTTACTAGCACTGACATGTATGTTTTGAAGTGAGATCCAAATGTTGACTGGAAGTCTTATTGACTTAATATGTTGTTCTTATTTCATAATAGGGGTTCTGTTGGTGTTATAATACTATATATTGTCACTTATGAAGTTCCTGAAAATCTTGACTTTTACAATCTTGCATGTTGAATCTGGCACCAAGTAGACAATTTTTTGTAGCAGCTTTCCAGAACCCTTGACAGTTCGGTGTATGTAATGATTTCCTTAGTTAGCATCATGAGAGATCCTTAGAGGTGAGAAGCTGTTGGTGAAAAATTATTCATGAGCTAACTTGATTTCTTCTTTTTATCATGTTTGGAAAGGCAGACACTATTGTATGGTGCTTGTATGTTATATTTTTCCTTAAATTTTCTGTTGTTTGTTCTTCATGAAGAAATCTAAATACTTACTAGTTTAATGTCACTTCCTCCGTTGATGGAAGTAGTCTTTGAGTAGGAATGCATTGGATAATTTTTCAATTGAATTGCAGAACTGAGGAAGGGCCTACTGTGTTAGTAATTAAGGATAGAGAAGGTTACATATATGGAGGTTATGCTTCTAAGCCATGGGAGAGGCATGGAGATTTCTATGGAGACATGAAGTCTTTTCTTTTTTCAGCTGTATCCAAAGGCATCTATCTTCAAACCTACTGGAGCAAACAGTAATATACAATGGGTATGTTTCCTTCTTGTTTGTGCTTATATCAGTCTCTGTCATAGGAACCTCAAGTTTTAGCCTTTTCTTTTTTCCTCTTGGGACAGCAGTTAGAACATCTGTTCGTTCATCAATGCAAAAATGTTCTTTGAATTCTCTCCTAGATTCACATAATCAGTTAAATAGGGCTGCTGTAATTAATTAGGAGAACTAGAAAAATTTGAGCAGTTTTCATGGGGGACAAACTTTTTATAAGATCAGGAGAAACTGTTTGAATTAAATTATCAAAGGAGATTTGCCAAGCATGGAAAGTCTTAGTTTGGCAAAATGTTTGTCTTATGTATAGAACTACAACTTAGTAATGGAGGTGTTTGCATCCGGTAATGCAACAATGTCATGGAGCTATGGCGTTATCTGCAGACGGTCTCAAATTGTTAACATATACAAATTATTAAGATGATGTTTGGCAAATTTTGATATCTGTTCTTGAGCTAAGGAGAAAGTTAGGCAGTCAGGGATAGCTCAATTGAGACCTATTAAAAACCGGAGTTACTGGAACATTTAAACCACGGATAAAGGTATGATGGGTTGGAGGACGGAAGGGGAAGAAACCTTATTCTAGTGTTTGTTGGGTCTATTTTGTGTGAAGTTCAGTCGTTTCTATAATTCTATTTGGCATCATGTTTCAGATTTTGGATAAAAAAGAGTGCTTTAATAGCTTAAATCATTTCTATAATTGAAATTGCATCTTTTTGCTGTTTGTTTATCCTTGTTTGAGTATATTCAAATGCTTGATGTTGCTGCAACCCCTTACTTGCAGTGTGCGGTGAATTTCAGTTCAGATAGTATTCCAAATGGCATTGGTTTTGGGGGACGTGTTCATCACTTCGGCCTTTTTTTATCAGCAAACTTTGATCAAGGGCACTCCTTCGCCTGCACCACGTTTGGAAGCCCGTGCCTTTCAGCAAACAACAAAATATACCCAGAAGTGATAGAATGCTGGGGAATTGTTCGAGATGGGAGACACCAAGAAAGGCATGAAATTGTCAAAGGAACTATCTTAGAAAGATTTAAAGAGGATCGCCATATGCTCAACATGGTTGGGCTTGCAAATTCAAGTGAGTGAGCGGATGAATGCTCTAGCCTTCCATAGTTGAAGCTTCTAAATATGGCATTAAAGTTAATCATGATATGTTTGAGTCAAAAGTCTGGTAATGAGTTTACATAGTAAGTGTTTATTTCAAAAATTCAACTTGTACATTTGTACCAAGGACTTGAATTTTTTGTTCATAATGAGAATACATGGATTGTTTATGTTCATGTCAAACCAGAATCTGAAAGAAAAAGGTAGAGAATTTGCTTGGTGTTGTTACAAATTGGTAGGTCTACTGTGAATTGGTCTGTGTTATATAGCGCATTACAATGAATTCACAGCATAAGATGCAACCTAATCAAATGGTTTGAGTTTAAGTGGGTAAAAAACAAGAATGAAGTCCTAATATATAAAAATAATAAGTAAAATAATAATAAACCAAAATTCTATTTAAAATAAAGCTAAAACTCATCCCTCCAATCTATTTTGCACGTAAGCAATTCACAGAAAAATGCCAAAGATTGCCAGCATCACTGAGGCCGTAAGATCTTTATTATCTCCAACTGATAATTTTGTATCACTGAGTCTGATGCCATAGTTCTATTTTATACACGATGCTGGTGATGGGGATCTCCCAAAATATACTTTGTTAGATCATGTTCTTAGTTTTTTCAGAAAACATTTCATACATACATGCAAATGCAAAACAAATCTGAAACTTTACAGAAAACGAGCTGATAGCTATAAACTATCTGAAACAAGTTCAGAAATCCGAAGCTGCATTCACTAGCCACTAGTATACTTTCTTCTTACACAACCAGATATCATTGTTGCCATTTAATTTGTGAACAAATACCCTTTAACAGCCCATTTTTCTTCATGTTTTACCCAACCCAATTTTGCATTCCTTTAATTAGAACCATTCCTACTTCTAAGATTTCTCCATGATAACTTTCTAATAGTTCATCAATCCAATGTTTTAAGTGATTAACACACAAAATTACTGTCAAAAGTTAGAGAATTAACATAGTAGAACCCTTCACTTCAAGTCTAGTATGTAAGAAAAACCCAAACAAAATCACTTGAGCAAAATCAAATGCGAACCCAAAAACCAAGCAAACAAATTTATCATGACATCACAACGATTCCAAACAATCATAAAATTAAACTAACAATACCCATTTATCAGAAATCAAAATAGTTCCAACAAAAATATAAACTTAAGACTAAAAAGATCCTTGCTTAACATAAGATTAAAATATTTTCGAAACATAAAGCAAAAAAAAAAAAAAGAAAAACGAAGCATGCAAGAATCCTCTCCAAAATCCTATAAAGACCCACAACACCAAAATAGGCTTTTTAGTACCTCCTGCCAACTCCACCTGCACCACGGCCGAACCCCATTGATTGAACAGGAGCGGCAACGGGATCCACCTTAACAACACCTGGAATCTCAGACATACCGAGAGCCGCAAGCATGTCCATGGTCTCCTTGTCGACCTCGATGTGATCAGTCTTAATGGCGGACTCATCGGGGACGAAGTCCATTCTCCTCTCGCGCTCCTCCTCTTGGAGCTTCAGAGAGATTCCCCGAACTGGACCCTTCTGGATCCGCTTCATAAGGTGGGTGGAGAAGCCAGCGATCTTGTTGCGCAGGCGCTTGGAAGGAATGATCGCTACCTCCTCGAGGATCTTTTTGTTGGTGTGGAAGTCAAGTGTCATGCGAGAGTAGTACTTCTCGATCACCTGGCGGGAGGACTTCTTCACCGTCTTTGTGCGAACGCGACCCATGATTGCTTCTGCTGCTGCTGGTGGTTGCGGCGGCGAAGAGTTGGTGCTTGTGCCTGTGTGTAGTGATTGAACGCGCAGCTGGACAAGGATTTGCGATTAGGGTTACAGCGGGTCTATATATTGAGAGTAGTGGCAAAAGCGTAAATTAAGTGGCTAAATTGAACCTTTTGTAGATGTGTTGGGAATTTTGGGCTCATGGGCTTTTTTAAGAAGAGTCGATGGGCCGATATAGTAAAATGAGTTTTAAGTTTTGGGCTTAGAAGATAAATTATAGAGAACTTAAGGCCCATATCATGACATGAGAGTTTACGCCATCTATGGAATAAATTAATTTTGCTTTTACTATATATACACACACATACACATATGTAGTTGACATTATATGTATTTAAAAATATTTTATTGTTTTATAATTGATTTGCGTAAAATAGTATAATTTTATTTTTTTAAAATTAAATATATAGAATTCAACTATATAAAAAAGTACAGTCTGATTCAAATTTATAAAAATAAATAAATAATTAATTTAAATATAAACGAAGAATCAAAGTATTATATGTGGACTGGATTAATTAAATTATTAATAAGGTAATCATAAATGAGAAGTGCCAGTTTATTATTCCCTAAACAGCAACTTGATACAGAACGCGCTAATGGGATGTTGTTTTCAGCTAACTTCACTCAACAAACTTACTGAAAAAAGATTGCTAATGTGAGTCTAATCCTCTATAATTGTTGTTGTATTTGTTTAATATTAATCGTAATTTATATTTATAATATTTAATTAAATTAATTTTATTCGTATTGTTAATTTTATTATTTGTACTTTATTTTAATTATATAAACATACTAAAATATTATAAAATATATATATAATTAATGCACAGTTTTATTGCATGTAGTTTATATGTCCCCCCCACACACGCACATATATATATATATATATATATATATACTTATCTTATGGATGGATACATTTATTGAACAATAAATTAGTTTTGATAAGAAATGGGGTAAGAAATACATACATATATATATATATATATACACACACACACTATTGATTGATCAAAGTATATTTTTATTAACGTGCATAAGTTTTTTCATTAGTTTGTTAAAAAGGTTTAGCTTGTAATTAGTATTTTTACCCAATACTCTATGTATATATACAACAATTATAAGTTATATATAAAAATATATTTACCATACAATATAAAGGAAAATATCATGACTTGATAATAGGAAGAGGATTAATTTTTTTTATTAATTATAATTAAAATAGTTTTAAATATTTTCTTAAATTACAATAAAATTTTATAATAAATTCGATTTTTTTAATCAAATTTCGGCAATTAATATGTTAAAATTACTTTGCCTCTTATGTGTTCTGTTTTTTGGACTCCAAACTGTCTTCTCTGCCTTGTGTGATTTGTACGGCTCTTAATGCCTTTCGGCTCCCTTTGGATGGGCCTTCAGTTTTTTTTTAATGATCATCCCAAATAAATTGTAAGCTCTACAAGAAATCATTATTGGCATAAGAGCTGGAACCATACAAGTAAAAGATACACAGTACCATTACAATAAGGTTTTACACAATATATAATTTTCAATCCATCACCTCCAAATCCATTCACTATGCTCTCTCTATACATATAGTTTTAAATAACACCCAGTTATTAATATTTGTGTATATACATAGATAGATACACACATTTATTTAAGTAATCAAAATAGTAAAATAGATAGATCGTGTAGACATATATATATGGTTAATTACCAAATAAATTATTTTTGTTTAATTAAAGTCTTCACCTTCTCTCTAAGACTTGTATTAGTAGTGGAGTAACCTCCGTCGACCACCAAGTCCACCCCACTCACATACTTCGCCTCATCACTGCTCAAATACAAAGCTGCCTCTGCAACATCAATGGCTTCCAACACCTCCCCTTTCAAATTCGCACTCGAAGCTATGAACTCCTCCAACACCGCATTCTCTATCCCACCCAACACACGGCTCAGCATCGGAGTCGCCACCCCAAACGGCGAGATACAGTTAACCCTAATCCCATACTCTCCCAGTTCCACACACAGATTCTTCGTCAACCCAGCTACCGCGTGCTTCGACACCGTGTAAGGATGAGCACAGTGTCCGAAGCTCAGAGCCGAAGCGCTCGAGGTGAACAAGATGACACCTTTCCCGGCCGGAACCATGACTCGAGCTGCATGTTAGCACCCAAGAAAGAACCGTAGACATTAACGTCGAAAACTTTCTTGAAATCTTGATATTCGGTTGACGAGATTCTCGGGTCGGGTTTGCCAGGGATGCCGGCATTATTGAACATGATGTCAAGCTTGCCGTGAGTGGAGACGGCCGTGTTGACGGCGTTTTGGACGTGGCTTTCGTTGCTGACGTCACAGTGGACGTAATCGGCGCCGATATCGGTGCAGACGGCTCGACCGAGCTCGTCTTGGATGTCGGCGATTATGACGTTGGCGCCGTGGTGGACGAAGAGCCTTGCGGTGGTGGCGCCGAGCCCACTCGCGCCGCCGGTTATCAACGCTACTTTGCCCTGTAACCTGCATAATGTAGAACGAAATTTCAGTTGGGCAATAAAGACAATTAGTAGAAATTATGAGGCGTGTTTGCAATTATGGACGAAATGGGGGGGTGTTTCCTTGATAAATTACCTCTTGGCAATGTGCGAGAGCGAAGAAGATGGTTTCATGCTTTGATTAGGAGAGTTAGGGAGACTGTGAATGAGAAGTGTTGTGCGTTTGGGGGATATTTAACAAGAAGGGTTTCCTAATTTTGGAGAGGATTCTCTCAATCTTAAAATGTACGTAAATTAATATAAATTAAATAATTGTTACTTGATATAAAATTTTTTAATAAGAGGTCAAAATCTTAATCTATTTTTTTGTTAAATAAAAATTAATTCATTTATCAATTAGATCATGTATATATATAAATTATAATGCAATATAACACAATATCATAACAAATATATTCAAAAACACAACTTAATTTAAACTTATAATTTTGTAATATATATTAACTATTTAGTTAAACAATAACTAATGTAATCTAAAACTATACGGTATTAATAAAATTTAAATATTGTTTATACAATTTTTTTATATATATAAATACAAGCTTACTTTAACATGTTGAGTTTTAAATTTAATATGTAAACTTATATGTGTAAATTAATATGCATAAAAGATTATCAAATTAATTGGATATAGTTAGAAATGATCTGAAACTGTTAAAAGTGCATTGAATCTTAATGCATCAAATTAAAGTGTAAACTTTATTTTATGTATAGAGACTAAATATGTAATTCATAATTTTGTGATGAGTTAAATTAAAAATATAAAAAATATACAGATAGGGTTTGATTTTGACTATAAATATACAACTATGACCTCTAAATTACACGTATGATTTTTTTAACTATGATATTTCATTAACCAAAAATAAATAAAGTGAGAGAACTCAAAAAACGGTTTATTAATTTAGAAGATAAAACGCGTAACGTGAATATTTATTCAGTTATACATTTAGATAATTTATTTATTTTTATTTAATATAAAATTTATTTATAATTTTATTTTCAGATCTGGTTTAATTTAATTATAATATAATAATGTAGAATTATATCCCTTATATAACATTAAATGTTGTGAAAGACAAACAGCAAGTTGTTTAATTAATGAAGTTGATTTTCAAGATTCTCCACAGATTTGAAACAGTTGTGTCTGTCCAGGGAAT
>NW_019014588.1:517688-536282 GCF_000150535.2 Carica papaya
TGATCGATTTTACAGCTTTGAATGCATGTATTGTTTGTTTTATGGGTTTACGATTGAACTGGAAAAAAAAGGGAGATTAAAGAAAAACGAAAAATTGCGTGATTAAGGAAATGGATGAAACAACAGTTTTACTGGATATCCTAAGAGATGGTAAACAGACCGAGTGCATAGGAAACCCTAAAGTGAATGTTGCCTCATACCGGATGAGGAATCGAGATTTGATAATTTGACGCTCATCTTAAACGGGGTATGGGGATGACCCGTTTCACCTTCATACCGGACGGAGTATTGAGATTTAATGATTTGGTGCTCATAATAGACGGAATATCGGGACAACCCGTTATTTGAAAAGTTAAAGGAAATGGTTCACGTGTTGTAGGCACATCCCTATGAACCCCCCTGGATACCAGTAGGCTAATAAAGAATAGAATTGTTATTCTAATCAATTACATATAAAATCATGATATGAGTTATGTTATTGTCTCTATAACATAACTCAGATCATGTTATGATAAATGAATTTGTTCACGTTCTTCTCTATTTGTATTAGAATCAATAAAAAAAGTTGTCAAGTATCATTAAATTTAACATATAATCTCACTACGGTAAGTAGACGACAAAATTTTTTGTTTATGATAAATGAATTTGTTTAATTAAGAGCTTTATTAGATGTTTTGATTTTTCTACCAATCTTCATTTCTGTGTCGGTAGTAGTGTGATATTCTTACTAAACTAGTGTAACTCATTCCTTATTTAACAATTTCAAATCAAGAGGATCAGGATTCAGAGTTCGATCCATAAGAGGATTGCAAGTAGGATACCAGTTTTATTTATTTTCCATTTATTTCCTTAATTTTTTTGTATTTCCTTCAAAATGGTAATTTTCGTAACACTATTTAGTACTTTAAGTTATTGTGTAAAGAATGTAAACCCTAACTAATTATTTCGCTTTCGCACTTAATTTATGATTTATTTTCTTTAAAATTTCGAAGTCATTACATAGATACGTATATACCATCACACACAATATATCATATATATATATATATTTATTCACGTATTTATTCTTATCAGTTATGTTCTTATCAATTCATATGTCGTTCATCGTATATTTTTGTATATACACACACACACATGCGTAATAACGTATATATATACATACACTATATAAACACACACAAATACAAATTAGACATTAATTATATTCATATTACATTACACATATATTTAAACATTCATACATAATGCATTACAGATGTACACATTTACATTAACAAATAATTTATGTTTCCGTACGGAATACACATAATTTTTTTCATATATAATTAATTATGTATATTATTTCTTTTTAATTTTTTTTCTATTCTACCCAGCTGGATATTACATTATTAATTAAAAGGTACTTCTCCTCTATTAATTCATTTTAATTAATTTATTTACATAAAGACAACGTTATAGATCGTGTATATGTAAAGTACTTTAAAAATGTAGCTTAACCCTAAAATCAGGTGTTTTTTGATTTGATAATTAAGAAAATGCAGGAGACCACCACTAGACAACTGGCCACAATGTCGGTCATCACCAACTGCCAATTCCTGGTTGACTTTGACAATAATATCCAATTTTCATATATTAAAATAAATAAATAAATATACACACACATATATATATATATATATATGAACACAATGATACAGTTTTCCTTACATAAACAAGAAAAAAAAAAATCATTTTAAGAATTAAAATAATAATCTATATTAAAAAATACAACGATATATGTCGGCTTAGAAAGAAATTAAGGGAATTTTAATAATTCGATATTGATTAGATATATAATTGTTTATATGTGTTTATTTATAAACCTATTTTAATTTTAATCAGAAGATGATTAATTTTGCATTAAACCAAATTAACAAATAATTAATCTTTAGGATACTGAAACATATGAAAAGAAGGATTAACAACGGTAAAACCTCCATCAATGAACAGATTATGTCCACTGATATACCTCGCCTCATCGCTTGCTAAGTAAAGAGCGGCATTAGCAATATCCTCCGTCTTCAACGTCACCCCTTTCAAATTCGCTACAGAGTTCATTATCTTCTCCAGATCTTCCTCTTCAGCCCCAACAAATTTCCTCGCTAATGGCGTCGAACACGCATACGGCGACAGACAATTAACCCTAATCCCAAACTGTCCCAGATCCACCGCCAGATTCCTCGTCAGTCCCAGCACCGCATGTTTCGAGCAACAATAAGCATGCGATGCCGCTGCGGCGATTCTGGAACTTACACTCGCCGTCGATATAATGCTACCGCTGCGAGCCGGGATCATGACACGTGCGGCGTGTTTCATCCCCAAGAAAACGCCGGTCACGTTTATGCTTAGAACACGTTCGAAATCTGATTTTTCGTTGTCGAGTATGCGAGCTTTGCTTTCATCGACTATGCCGGCGTTATTGAACATGATGTCGAGCTTGCCGTGAGATTTGACGGCTTTGTCGACGGCGTTTTTTATGTGGGTCTCGTCGGTGACGTCGCAGTGGATGTATGTGGCAGTTGATGGGCCTAAGGAGTTGCAGAGTGATTGGCCTAAATCGTCTTGGATGTCGGCGATTATGAGTTTGGCGCCGTGGTGGGCGAAGAGTTTTGCGGTGCATTCGCCGATGCCGCTGGCTCCGCCGGTGATGAGGGCTACTTTTCCTTGCAGCCTGGTCAATGGGGAGAGAGGGTATAAAATGGAATTATGAGGATTTGTTGGGTACCATTTGGAAATTTCAAGAAATGAAGATATCTCAAACTGCTACCGTTCTATTCCATGAAATAAAATGAGAGAAGGGTTGCAGAAAAACCGATTTGAAGAAGATGAAAATCACTAATCATTCATCTCTATGAAATATATATGTGTGTGTGTGTGTGTATGCACATGCACAAAAATAGAAATAAAACCAGTTCAGTATATATAGCACGGTAACTGAAAAGCAAGGATAACGTATCCTACTCACCACAAAGCATAAAAAATTATGGAGACATACATACATGTGCATA
The DNA here is from genome assembly GCF_000150535.2 of Carica papaya. The sequence goes on from NW_019014588.1 coordinate 520,736, forward strand.
TATATATATATATATATATATATGTACACATATACATAGAGCTTTTGGGTACCTTTTGGAAGCAGTGGAGAAGAAGGATGAAGCTGCCATTGTTGAGATCCTTGAAGTAGAGAGCGGGGAGAGTGATGTAGCCTAAGAAAGTGTGTGTATATATATACATATATAGGAACGTGTATTTATATATCTTTCCTCGAATTAAGTAACTGACCTACGTCTCTTGACATAAAATCTATATATATATTTATATACAAGTAATAATTTAACATTAATTTCTCGACTTAATTTAATGCAACAATTATCGGTATACGTAGTGCCCTATAATGTGACAAATCAAGGACGGCTTGGTCGGGAGGGAACCAAGATGCGTTCATTTAATTGTTAATATATATGTGTATATATATATATATATATCATATATGACATTTTCATTTGGTTTTTGAAAAGAGATATAAATAATTCTATAAACGACAAACACTTGTACAAAGGAATCTTAATCTTCTTCTACTAACCATACAACTAAAAGTAGAAGAAGATTAAGATTCCTTTGTACAAGTTGAATTTCGTGTACATGTAGAACTCTAACGAGTTTAGTATCGTTTTCTTTGATAACGATTGATATTTTACTAATTGAAATGAGAAGCCGCTTAAGAATAATATATAATTTTTGTCAAATGAGTTCTTATATGGGATACCGTTCGCAACACTGTTGTTATCGACATTCTCTCTTAGTGCATATATTAACATAATATCTTGTTGACAATGGAGATTACAAGGCTTATATTGTTAATATATATATTTTTTTATTTTTTAATTTATTTAATTATTTTAATTAATTTTTATAATTTTTTATTGTCACGTTTTTATCTATTTGTATTAGAATCAATAAAAAAAATATCAAGTATCATTAAATTTAACATATAATACTAAATTTAACGGCGTTAATAGTGGATTCAAGAGATTCATTAAATTAAAATTTTATCTAAAATATAACAAGTAATTTAATCAAAAATTAAGACAATAATTAACCATATCATTATTTTTGTTTTTGTTTTACACACCTACATCATTCAAGAGAAAATCGTGCGCACCTCTTCTGAGTATATATAAGTCATAATAAATGATAAAAATATTAGATATTATTATTGTATAAAGTGAAAATATAATATAAAATAATATATCATATATATATATATATATATATGTGCATGTAAGTTGGGTTGGAGGCGACCCACAAACCGGACCCAACTTGATAAATGAAAGTCCATTATTAGGGCGGGGCCTAATTTTGGGCTTGACCGTACATACACGACCCGACTCAGTATGTTTCTGATTACATTATTTGTATATATATATAAATTGCTTATATATATATAGTTTTAACTCTGTTAATTTTTAAATAATCTCTCTTTAATTCAATATAGCAAGTAACATTTTTTTAAAAAAAATTTCTCTTTTTCTTATGCGTGTTGACTTGTTCACAAAATTTAATTTTTTATATTTTCTCTATAAAAAATATCAACATGTCATCCATTAATTTTAATTTTAGGTGTTAATGGGCAACAAGAGCTTAACTTTCTCTCGTATTAAAATATAATCGTATTTGTAGCTTTCTTTTGATAGCTTTTATGATTATCAAAACGTGATTACTGAAAGATTGACATATTAAAATATAATATATTTATCGAGAAAAAAATTAGTGTTGATTTTTTGACGAAATTTATATTTTTTTAGTCCCTTTTGACTCATACTATACTACCTAAATATTATGAGAGATAATTTTTAAACTTTTTTCTTATTCTTTGTGCTTGTTCGCATTTTTCTCCTTCTTTAAAACAAAATAAAAAATAGAGAAAATAAAACCAACTTGATCAAATATTTGACTTTGAATTTATACTATATGAACACACACATCACATTATTTTTAGTTAAGATGTCAATTTTGAAAATTAATATTTAACTCCAAATATCATGTGTCACGTAGCTTAAACCCAATTTGTGTAATTTTTATATTTTAAAAATATTTTTGCAATTAAATTAGTAAGAGACAAAAATAATTTTGGTAATAACTATTAAAAATTTATATAGTTAACTTTTATTTATTTTTTTTAAATGATAATATTTTTTTACATATACTTATACTAACCACCAAATATCTTTTGATTAAAAACATTTATAATCAATAATCACTTTTAACAACATTTTGAACACTCATAACATAAATTACAACTCACTCAAATAACCCAAGATTCTTATAGACTTTATTTTTAAATGCATATTTAGTGGATGATAAGAATCTTTCTTCGGCCGTAAAACTACACCGTTTTCCTCTTCCCAAAATGAGGTATATTTATACCTAAAACTTTACCAAACAGAACTTTAAGCAATTGCAGTAAAAGCCAAATTTTGGTCAGTACACCGCCATTGATAATCTGAACAAAGGTCGGGTTGACCACACTGTAACCTCCATCAACGACAAGGTTCATCCCAGTTACACAACTTCCTCCATCGCTCGCCAAATATAGAGCCGCCTGCGCCACCCCTTCTGCTCTCAGAACATGTCCCTTCAGATTCCCAGTTTCACTCATTACCATCTCGCCGCAAATCTCCATAAATTTATTTGGTGGTCCGCCGATGGCCGTCGGCACCGCGTACGGCGACACACAGTTTACCCGTACACCATATTGCCGCAGCTCGGCCGCCAATTTCATAGCCAGCTCCACAATTTCATACTTCGTCAGTGTGTACGCCGGAGTTCCGAGCCCTGCGATCTCCGTCGCAGCACTGGCCGTGAAAAGAATACAGCCTTTGCGATTAGGCACCATGACTCTTGCCGCGTGTTTGGCTCCTAAGAAAGAACCGACCACGTTGACCCGAAGAACTCTTTCTAAATCTGCCTTTGTGGTGTCAAGAATTCCGGCGAAAGGTTGGTCTATGATGCCGGCATTGTTGAACATGATGTCGAGGGTTCCGTATTTGTCTATGGTGGTGTCGATGAGGCTGCAGACGTCGTCTTCGTTTGCGACGTCGCAGTGGATGTAGCAAGCATTTTCTCCTAATTTATTGGCGAGAGCTTGGCCTGGACCGTCTTGGAGGTCGGCGATGACGACTTTGGCGCCGTTTTTGTGGAAAATTTGAACTGAGCTTGCGCCTATGCCGCTTGCTCCGCCGGTGATAATCGCCACCTTGCCCTCTAACCTAGCAAAATATATAATCGAGCAAATTTATCGTAAATTGCAGCGATATATATCAGCGAAAAGTGGAAATGGATCTTGTGTTGACTGAAACTAAGATTCTTACGTCCAACGATCTTCTTGAAATTGATCATTTTGAAATGAAATTACATGTGAAAGGATTTAGACCCAATTTTACAGTTGATAATAAAATAATTATTAATTTGAAATGTTTACCTCCTTGAAATTGCAGATACAGAAGGCGTCGCTGCTGCTTCCACCATTGTTGAATGAGAAGGAAAGCTTTAGTCTGTTTGCCGTTGTATGCATCTGCGTCTGTGTGTGTATATATACACGTATGGAAGCCAAAAAAAAAAAAAAGCTTAATATAATATTTACATTGTCTCTCTTTTTTACTGCTTGCGTATGACTTTTCTTTGTTATTTTGCTTTCCTCTTAATAGATTCTTGCAAGGTATCGTGTGAATAGATAGAAATGACTCGGTCACTGAGGAACAATACAGATAACTTCTTCCAATAATCATATATGTGTATATATATATATATAGATATATATGTATCGTGTGAATATATATATATATATATGTATATACTTTTGTTTTCTTATAAAAAGTTATATTAAGTTAAGTTATGCGTCTTTATGTCTTCTTATGATTAAAATATTATATTATAATTTATGCGTTTATCTTATTTAATAAATAAAATATTTAAATTCGCATTTGAAATGATATAATCATGTAACTTTAGTTTTTTTGAGATTTTGATTTTTTAGGGTCAGATAATACATTTTAAATTTTATTAATTTTAATTAAATTGGTGTTGTACAATAAATTATTTTTTGTCATTTCATTTAAATATTATTATAATTAAAATAAATATGAAATGTTGACTATATTTCATAAATATATTTAATTTATCACAAATATAACAATTCCATCATTAGTCTTTTTTAAAATTAATTGTTATATAACTAATTTTGTTAATCAATGTTAAATTTTAGTTTTAAATATATTTTTTTATAAATAAATCTTCAAAAATTTTAAATTTATTTCAAAAGTCTTATAGGAAAAAAGATATTACTCAGTTACTTGTTTGGATGAAAAAAAATATTTTTGGATCTATGATCTTTTAAGTAGCATTAGATTTTTTTTTTAATTAACATTAAAATTTAGCATATTAAATTAATTTTATTTTTTATAATTATTTTAACTATTCCCATGATCCATAATTTCTTTAAACAACTCTTAAAATTTAAAAACTAATTAATAACCAAAAATACATCTAGAAATAAATTGTAGTATTTGGAGACTAGATATTTACCCGAAATAAGTGAATCTTAAGTAGAAGAAATGATATTAGTTAATAAAAATTATGATACAACAAATTTATCACTAATCAAAATTAAAATACAACTAATCCGGAATCTGGGTAGTAGAATAAATTCAAAGAATGATTAACAATAGTATAGCCTCCATTAATAAAGAGATTATGCCCACTCACATACCTCCCCTTTAAGACTCACCTCTTTCAAATTATCGAGTTGGCTCACAAAATCCTCATGTAACAGCCCGAATTCTAATGTAGGTGGGTACGGATATTAGCACAATACTTTTAACTAGTGAAACAGATAAATATTAAATATGCAGCGGAATTACACTTTAATACATATCCCTTGTGACATAATAATTATGTGTTTACAATAATTGAGACATATAAATTAATTTATAATATTAAAATAAATACTAATAATTTTTTTCTTCACCATCTTCTATTGTTCTTGAACTTGTTCCTCATCTCATTTGACCTAAACGATGGTGAATTGGGATGAACTTCACGAGCTCAGTAAGAAAAAATAATTATATAACGTAGATTTATGTACATATATTCATGCGATATATAAAATATAGTAATATTTATAATAAAAAAATATCAAATAAAGCATTCCAATCAAAATATAAAACAAAATAAATCATCACACGAAATATATTCTAATCCTAACTCTTATAACCTAATTCTTATTCTTATTTTAAATCACACTTACACTAGAAATATCACAATACATTTGAAATATTACATCTAAGGTTTCATCGTACGATGCCATTTATATCATCATCAACGATAGGCAAAATTGATCCCCCATCACGTGGATAGCACACACACAAAATTTCACATTGGCCACAGCAGCTGCGTTTGCTAGGTGACCCGCGCTCACAAATATTTATCAACGTCTGGAATAGGTTTCAAGCTTTATCCATTTGCAAATTCACCATACCCGCTGAACTTCAGCCACACACGCACCCTCCCCTCCTCGATTCAGACTAAACGAGTAGGTATCTAGAGTCCTTATACTCCACACTCTTTTCAAATCTCTCTTATTTATAACTCACTCAGTTCAGACTTAAAATCTCAATTTCTATGCATAATTAAATACAAATACATACACATACAAAATACACGATATCATCACGCATATAACAGCTATATATTTCAAATCACTTTCTAAATTATCATGTACCAGATCACTGTAAGCACAGGATTCTCAAATTCCTCACGCAACTGTACTAGATCACACAGTAAGTACAATGTATCGTAAATTTGTACCAGATCATACAACAAGTGCAGTGTACCCAAATTCTACATGTACACATATTGGTTATACATTTCACATGCATAACACATGTACACACATTAATACACATATATATTATAATACAGACATGTATCGTCACTACATATCTCAAACAAAATATATATTTATATTCACACACACACAATCTCTACAAATACATACAAACACGTTCATACTTAAACGCGTAAAAACAATCACACAAAATATACTATATACATATTTATTCACACATTTGTTCTCATCAGTTATGTTCTTATCAACTCTGTTCTTATCAATTCATATCTCATTCATTGTATATTTTTATATATATACACACACATGTGTAACAACGTATATATATACACACTATATATAAATACAAATTACGCATACTAATTATATTTATATTGTATTACACATACATTTAAACATTACACATAATGCACTATACATATACACCTTTACATAAATATATAATTTATATCTCCCTACGGAATATGTAATGTCTGGGCCCAGAATTCGGCCAGAGATCAATTTTTGTGTTATAAAAATAATTAAAAATATTAATTTTATTTAATTTTATTAAATTATTTTAAAAATAGGTTAGGGACATAATTGAAAGCAATTTCAGGGAAACTGGGTGAAAATTTGAGTTCAATGGATATTTTTGAAAGAAAAATTAGAAATATGGGATAAAAATGCAAAAAAAAAAATTGATCACGCAGAACGGCCCTGTCAATAGCCCCGACGAAGTAGAGCATGCCACGTGGCAAAATACGCTGATGTTGGTGCCACGCAGGCGATCCGCATGCCCAGCAATCCGACTGTCCAAATTCGATCTCATGCGTGTGAATGGCTCCAATGCATTCCCATCTTAAGTGTGATCGGACAGACGAGATCAATCGCAAAGAACGACCCAGATCCGCCCACGCAATCGACCTAAATCGGCAACAATCAGACAACTTTTTTCCCTCCATATCGACACGAATGAATGGTCTAAATCAATGTAGGATAAGTATATAAATATTGCGTGTCACGAGAACCCTAAACCTAGCCGCCCTGCCCTCACTAGAGAAGAAGGACTAGCCATCGGAGAAGGAGACCGACCCCCAGCCACCTCCGCCACCACACTAGAGCCAAATTCAACCACTAAAAAAGGTAAATTCTCCCTTACACTCTCATAATTTGATTTTGAATCTCCTTGTGACCATATCAAAATAAAAGAGACGGTGAATGAATCGAAAATTGCGGATAAAGTCCAGCGGAGCTGCCACGACCAAAACCCTAAAACCCCTCTAATGAGCCCCTTCCCGCTTTCCGTTTCACAAAAATTTCTGACCATTGTATTCACCGTCCTTTTTTGTGCATGTTTTCCAAAGAAGAAATCTTAGCCGCGAAGGAGAACTGAGAAAGCTGCCACACCCGAAGACTCCTTTGCTGGTAGATTCTGTTTTTTTGTGATTTTCTAGCTAACCAAGACCCTCTAATGTATTTTTTCGCAAGGATACATGTAAAACTGGTTAAAACAGGCTAAAATCAGCCACGCTGAGGTGAATCACTGCCACGGGCGATGGAGCTGACACCGGAGCACGTCGGTACCACCATGCAGGAACCCTAAAATTGGTCGAGAGTGATTTTCAACATCGATTTGAGATTTTTGTAGTATTTTTAGTTGCGCGATGAGTATTTTGAATTTTCACATGAAAATTCAGGAAACATGGGACCCGTTAGGAGACAACGCAGCGTCTCGAAACACCGATCTATGTAAGAATCTCTCACTCTATTTTTGGTTATGATAAATTAAGGATTAATAATCGATAGTTGTATGTTTTGTAAAAAAATTAGAAAAACCTACATGTCACTAGGAGAGCCGAAACTGATTAGTTCACATTTGTCTTGATTTTCTATTTATTTTCCTATACTGCCTATATTTGCTCACTATTATACTGTGTGTAATTGAATTGATGGTTTTTATGGTCTTCTCGGTTATTTGGTTATTTAATTCCTCATGCGTTATTTATTTGGTATTCTGGTTATTGGTTATTTGGCTATACTAAACTATATCGTTTGTTTAAGTACCATTTGAATTAATATGTGAATATAAAATGAGATATTGGTATACTTTAGTCGTTGCCTGAATGATAAGAGTCTAAATAAATGAAAGTTTACTGACAATCTTGGGAAAGGGTGGACATATGCGGTATATAAGGAACCCTATTGTGGACATTATCTTAATCAAACAAGACTGAGAAATCCCATATCAAAAAATTTTTGGGAGATATAGTTTATCCTTATATCGGAGAGGGTATCAAGGTAATGGTGTTTTGGGTGCCCATTAGCGGACAGGGTATGAGGACTGCCTGATTAATTGTCAATCATGATAGTGGGTCCACGAGTAAAGGGGTATCCCTATGGACTCCTAGGGGTCTCAGTAAATAGGTTAAAAAGGAATGATTGCTTATCCTATGCATAAAATTAAAATATAATTTAGTTAATTGTTTTCAAGGTTGATTTTGGAAAAACTATAACAGTAAGTATCGAATAAATTTTTTTAAAATTAAATGTATTTATTTAAAACCAGGGCTCCATTAGTTATTTTCTAATTTTTACCAACCTTCGATTTTTCGTATCAGTGATTAGTATGATATTCTTACTGGGTTAGTGTAGCTCACCCTTTCATTAATCATTTCATATAAAAAAAATTAAGATCCAGATTCTGATCAACAGGATGGTTATGAGTAGTCCACCTCCCGGACTCCCTTCAAGTGCTAGTGAAAGTTGCCCTATGATACTTATTTATACGTTTTTCTTTAATTATTGTTTGTCTTGTATGAACCACTTAGAAGATGCATTATCGTAACCCTATTGGGCAATTTAATTTATTGTGTAAGGAATGTAAACTCTAACGTTATTATTTACTTTCACATTTAAATTATAAATTCATTTTCTTTAAAATTCTGAGCCTGTATAGAATACACATAATTCTTACATATGATGCGATTGGGAAAGCTTTTGGAATCCTTTTTACCTCGGTCTACGGTCTTCTCGAAAATTCGAATATCGTTTGAATAATTTTTCTCCTTTATAATAGAAAATACATATATTAATTATAAATAATTTTGAAAATTATATTATGCAAAATTAGAAACGGATTTTACCTTGGAACATGCAGTCTTGGTCGCAAACGTTACCACATGTCATTACACACGTATCATCGAATATACCATGTGTTGATAATTGAATCAGCGCGCATTGTCGCATACGGCGTACCAACATCATATATGATCGCCACACTTCCATTTTTTTTCTTCCTTCTCTTTTTTTTCTCTTTTTTTTTCTTTTCTTCTTTTTTTTTCTTTTTTTTTCTTTTCTTCTTCTTTTCTCTTCGCTGTGGCCTTTCCTTCTCATCTTCTTCTTTTTCCTTTTTTTTTCCTTCTTTTTCTTCTCTTTTTTTTCTTTCTTCTTCTTTTTCTTCTTTTTCCTTTCTTTTTCTTCTCTCTCTCTCTCTCTCCTTGCTTTTTCCTCTCTTTTTTTCTTTTTTTTCTCTGCTATTTTATTACATATATATACATATTTGCCTTTTGGTCTTGTTCTCCTACTCTCTACATTCTTTTTTTTATTTTTCTTTATTTTCTTTAAATTTATAATTAATTGTATATATATATATATTTTTTTTCTTTAATACCCAGCTGAACACCAGCTGGGTATTACAATTCTCCTCCCTTAAAATAATTTAGTCGTCCAAATTGAATTCACTCATCTCCCTACTTGAGGAAATGTTTCTTGTTAGTAAGAGATTTTTCTCTTATTAAGAATATGTTTATCTCTATTAGAGAATCTCTTTCACTTGGAAAATTTTCTTTCGGATGGGAATCTCCTCTCATCTTAAGAAATTTAATCTTTTAAATTTTCATTTGCGAGATTTTGAAACAACCATCCATATATTTTATTAACATTTTCATCAACAGATTAAAGTATTTATGACATATTATTTAACATAATCATTTTAAGTTGTGATATCCTTTTTTTATAATTCTTATATGTAAAAGTATATTTGTTTAAGGAGCGTCTTTAATGCCTAATTGTTTTTATATTTTTATTATTGTAAAAGAGCTAATTTATTTTCTAAAATTTGTCGTGGTAATGATTATGTTATAAGAACATATCTTTATGGACTTTGTTTTATTACTTTTTAGAATTTAATTTCATAAGCACGATCATTTAGGAACTTAGGTTCTGATCAAGTGGTGATGTTACATTATTTTTATGGGTGAAAATATCTTAGGTGAAATCGTACTCGCATTTTTCTCAATTTTTTTTTATTATATTAGTTTTTAAGGTGTGTTTCTCTATTTATGAGTTTAAACGGGATGATATTTTATTCAAAATTTTTTTAAATGGTTAATATAATTAAAGAAATATTATTTTATTTAAAGTCATATCAATCTTTAAGTTTCAGGTGTCTAATTTAATTCATTAGTTTTCTAACTTTTAACAATTATAGTTTAACTCATTAAAATGAGCTTAGAGAGTAATGGAATTTATGATTATTTTTTGAGGTGATTATGAATTCTTTTAGTAACTGATTTAATCCTTAGTTTTATTGCAAACAGTTACATTTAGTTTTAATTCAGGCAAGTACACTCTAAGTTCCAAGTTCCCAAGAATTATGTGACTCCTCTTAAGTATGGTCTTAAGATACGAGTAAATGTTTTGGGTACGTGACGAGTATTTTGATTCATGTAGAAAAAATTCAAGAAATCTAGGGCTTGCTAAGAGGCATAGTGGGTAGCTTAGCATTTTAAAACATCAATCCCGTAAGAATCCATCACTATATTATTTGTTACTGTAAACTAAAGTTTAATAATCCAAAATTCCGTGTTTATAAAAATTAAAAAAATCATAATAATAATTACAGGTCACTAGTGAAGGCGGAACTGGTCAATGTATGATTGCTCTAGTTTAACGTCATTTTCTCCTGTATTACTTAAAATATTTACTATTGAATTATGTGTATTAAATTGCTAGTTTGAATTGTATCTTCGATTATCTGGTTTATTTGGTTTCACCTGCACTGTTTATTCATTTAGTTGATTATTTGGCTACTCGGTTATGATAAACTGTGTTTGCTTGTTTAGATGCTTTTTAGGTTAATATGTAAGTAAGGAATAAGGTGTTGGTATGCGATTAGTAGTTGTTTGGATGATAAGAATCTATACATATGAAAATTTACTAAGTATCCGGAGAAAGGATGGACAGATCCGATACATAGAGAACCCTTTGTGAATATTATCTCAGTATGACAGGATTGTGAAGTCTCATACTGGAAAGATTTGAGAGATATAGTTTACCCTTATACTATATATGATATCAAAGTGATGGTGTTTTCGGCGCTCATTACTGGATGAGGTATGAGGACGGACATATTAATTGTCAATCTAGATACTAAGTTCACGAGTAAGGGGATATCCCTATAAACTCTCAAGAGTCCCAGTAAGTAGGTTAAAAGGAAAAATTACTAATCTTATGCACGAAATTAAAATGTCGCTTGGTTACTTATCTTCATAGGTTGATTTCAAAAAAACTTGTAATGGTAAGTATGGAATAAAATGTTTTAGAATTAAATGTATTTACTTAAATCAAGGGTTCTATTAATTATTTTGTAATTTTTACCAACCTTTGGTTTTTCTTATTAGTGATTAGTGTGATATTATTACCGGGCTAGTATACTTCACTCTTTTATTAACCATTTTAGATGAAAAAGATCAAGATTCAAATCCCGATTAGCAAGAGGGTTGTGAGTAGTTTACCTCCCGGACTCCCTTCAAGTGCTAGTGGAGATTAATCCCTAAGATATCTATTTATTTGTTTTTAATTATTGTTTCTCTTTTTTTATGAACCAACATAGAAGGAAAATTTTCGTAACTCTATTGGATATTTCAATTTATTGTGTAATGAATGTAAATCCTAACTTTATTATTCACTTTCACATTTAGATAATAAATCTTTTCCTTTTAGTTTTGGACCTTTACAAATAAGGTTTTTAATTAGGTGTTGTGTGAGTTTAATTTCTAGAATGACAGTTTATTTCCTAAGGATTAGATTATTTGTTTTGCTAAAATTTAGAACCTTTATTAGAGTCTCTAAACGAAGTTGGAAAATAATTTTGGAATATTGAGGTTATTTATTTTCCTAAAGGAATGCAACGAGAATTCTTAAAAAAATTTAAATTGCCATTTGGCTCCTATCAAACATAGCATTTATTAGATGGAGTATATTTATTTAGGAATTTCTCTCATTTAAAGAATTTCTTTATATTGAAAAATTTTCTCACTCGAGGGATTTTCTTTCCACCTAAGGGATTTCTTGTCATTCGAGAAACTCCCATTTGAGACAATGGTTCCAAATGAGAAAGTGTTTCTCGCTCTTGGGAAATTTTTCTCTCAGTTGGAAAATTTCTCTCCCCCCCCCCACCCCCCCTTTTAAGAACTACCTTCCTATTTTAAACTAAATTAAATGTTTTTTTTCCAAAAATTTTGTTGCCATCCTTTGACTCCTTGAAGGCAAAAAGGCAATAAAAAAAATAAAAATGAAGAATTTTCTTAACACTTGGGAAATTCCACGACGGGGGTTGGTTAAGTATCATCAACCGTTAACTTTAGGTTAAACCTCTAATTTATGGAGTCATAAGTTTCCCAAAAAGTAACATATGTGATCCTATAATTAGGTTTGTGGAATAATGTTCTCCTATTTTTCATGTTGAAAAATATTTCGGAGAATGTTCAAAGCATCTCTTAAGGGTCATTCTCCTAAGTTCTGTAGGTTTTAGACCTCCTAAAGTTCTTATGCCTTATGTCACATGTATCAAACAAAATATATATTTATATTCACACATACACAATCTCTACCGATACATACAAACACGTTCATATTTAAACGCGTAAAAACAATCACACACAATATACTATATACATATTTATTTATACATTTGTTATAATCAACTCTGTTCTTATCAATTCATATCTCATTCATTGTATATATATATATATATATACGCACACATGCATAACAACGTATGTATATATACTACATAAATATAAATAAATATAGATTATGCATACTAATTATATTTATATTACATTACACATACATTTTAAATATTTATACATAATATCCTATAAATATACACATTTACATAAATATATAATTTATGTCTCTGTATAAAATATACATAATTTTTATTTATGGTGTGATTAGAAAGGTTTTGAGAATCTTTTCTAACTCGGTTTACGGTTCTCTAGGAAATCTGAATATTATTTGGATAATTTTACTTATTTATAATAAAAAATATATATTAGATTATAAATAATTTTAAAAATTATATTATGCGAAATTAGAAATAGATTTTACCTTGGAACACGCGGTTCCAGTTGCAAACATCACTACATGCTATTACACATGTGTCACTGAGTATATCACATGCTGATGATCGAATCAACGCGTGTTATCAAATATTGCGTACCAACATTATATTTGGTTGACACACTTCCATTTTTTTTTCTTCTCTTTTTTCTTTTCTTTTTCTTTTTTTTTTCTTTTCTTTCTTTTTTTTTTCTTCTTCTCTTTTTTTCTCTTTCCTTTCTTTTCTTCTCTTTTTTTTTTCTTTTTATTCTTCTCTTCTTTTTTTTTTTCCTTTTTTCTTCTTCTTCTTTCTTTTTTTTTTCCTTTCTTCTTTTTTTTTTCTTCTTCTTTCTTTTCCTTTCTTCTTCTTCTTATTCTTGTCTCTCTCTCTCTCTCTCCCCTCGCACTTTCCTCTCTTTCTTTTTTTTTTCTTTTTTTTTCTCTGCTATTTCATTACATATACATATATATACATATTTGTCGCTTGGTCTTGTTCTCCTTCTCTCTACATTCTTCTTTTTTTTATTTTTTCTTTATTTTCTTTTAATTTATAATTAATTGTGTATATATATATGTATTTCTTTTCTTTTATACCCAGCTGAGTATTACACCTCAAGCTCTTCATCTCTACAAAACCCACCAAGTCTTCTCAACAATGGCGTCCCAATGCCATAAGGTGACAAGTAATTAACCCTGATTTTGAATTGGCCAAACTCCACTGCAACATTCTTGGTCAGCCCCAAAACGCTGTATTTCGAACAAGTACACCCATGTTGCCGATTCTTGACATAAGACTAGCCGTCAAAATTATTCTGCCACTCCGAGCCGGGATCATGACCTGAACTGCATGCTTCTTGCCCAAGAATAACTTTGGTTAGCTTAACGTTGAGAACACGTTCGAAATTTAATTTCTCGTTGCCAATAATTGTAATAACTGGAAAAAGAGAAAAGAAAAAAAAAAGAAAATTTGTTTGGAGGAAACGTCGCCATTTCGAAGAAGGAAAAACAACGTCGGTTTGGGAGGGAGAAAAATGACGTCGTTTTGAGTAAGCTGGTAGGATATAAATGGGGGTCGGGGAGGAAAGAAAAAAAAAGAAGAAAAGAGGAAAGCAGGGAAGGAAGAGAGTGGGAAGGAGGAAAGAAGAAAGGGAAGGAGGTTCCGGAAAAGAGAGAGAGGGGAGTCGGAGCAGAGAGAAGCGAGAAGGGAGAGAGAAGAGGGCCGTGGACGGCGAACGGTACGATCGACAAGAGGAAGGAAAGTGGAAATGGGAGGTACGGTAAAAACTTTGGTTGTGTAGGTGTTGTGTGAGTTGTGATGTTATTTACAGGTTGCAGAGGCCAGGTAGTCCGTAGGTAGCTGGGTGGAGCTGAGAGGTGGAGTGTAGGATGGAATGGCAGAGGCGTTCGCGGAGGAGGCCGTGGGAAGGAGAGGATGGCGTTGCTGGGGCGTACGGGAGGTCCGTGGGAGAGAGGGGAAGTCGTGTGAGGAGAGTGTGAGCACCAAGGGAAGGTCACTGAGAGGAAGAGTGAGTAAGGAATTTGGCGCGTGTGGGAGATCCGAGAGGATGAAGGGAATTGTGTGCGGGAGCGAGAGTGCAGAGGGAGTTGCGAGCGAAATGAGCAGGAAGAATGACTTCGGTGAGTGTCCAGTGAGGAGGGTGAGTGTGGTGAGGGTGACAATGAGAGTCCGGACTGTGTGAGGGAGGGGACTATGGAATAGGAATCGATATGTATGAGGAATTTCGGGTGATGTAAGAGGCATATGAAACAATAGGGAGAGGTAGGTTTAGAGGGAGATGAGAATGTAGTTGCTGGAGATGGGGATGACACAAGAGGGGATTGTAGAGTGTGGTTTAGGGTGGGAGAGTAGGGGCGCGTTGGTAGTGGTATAATGGCAGTGTGGTGAGGGGAGATAGGTTGGTATAGTTGCTATAAATTTAAAGGTTGACGAGGGAACATCGCCGGTGTATGCGTGAAGTGTTGGTGTGTGTGGCCTAATAAGGTCGAGAGGTAGAGGAGTAAGCATGGGTCGCCGATGTTGGTGACGTGAGATAATTGTACTAGTGTGTGTGCGTGGCCTATTGGGGTCGAGGTGTAGAGGAGTAGGCACAAGTCATCGATGTTGGTGACGTGCGAGAATGTGAGTGGCCTGTGTTATGGCCATTGGGGTTGAAAGGTGGAGTGAGTATGAGTCACCGATGCTAGTGACGTGAGATAATGGTATTTGTGTGCGTGCGTGGCCTATTGGTGTCGAGGTGTGGAGGAGTGAGCATGAGTCGCCGATGTTGGTGACGTGCGAGAACGGTATTGTGTGTGTGAGTGGCCATTGGGGCCGAGAGGTGGAGTGA
>NW_019014588.1:538792-553834 GCF_000150535.2 Carica papaya
CAATGATATTATACTATTAATTATAAAAATTAAAATACAACAAATTTATCACTAATCAAAATTAAAGTACAACTAATCAAGAATCTGGGTACTGAAATAAATTCAAAGAAGGATTAACAATGGTATAACCTCCATCAATGAACAGATTATGCCCACTCACGTACCTTGACTCATCACTCGCTAGATAAGCCGCAGCATGAGCCACGTCCTGCGCTTTCAGACTCACCCCTTTCAAATTACCGAGTGAACTCACCAAATTCTCAAGCTCTTCATCATTACCAGGCACACCAAATTTCCTCAACAACGGCGTCACAACGCCGTAAGGTGACAAGCAATTAACTCTAATCCCGAACTGGCCGAGCTCTACCGCTACATTCTTGGTCAGCCCCCAAACGCCGTGTTTCGAACAAGTATACGCGTGTGAAGCTCCGCCGCCGATTCTCGACGTTACGCTAGCCGTCGAAATTATGCTGCCACTCCGAGCCGGGATCATGACACGAGCTGCGTGCTTCATGCCCAGAAAAACTCCGGTTAAGTTAACGTCGAGAACACGTTCAAAATCTGATTTTTCGTTGTCAATAATGCGCGGTTTTGGGCCGTCTCCAATGCCGGCGTTGTTGAACATGATGTCGAGCTTGCCATGGGTGGCGACGGCTTTGTCGACGGCGTTTTGGACATGGGTTTCGTTGGTGACGTCACAGTGAACATACGTGGCATTCGATGAGCCTATGTCCTTACAGATTGATTGACCTAAGTCGTCTTGGATGTCGGCGATTATGACTTTTGCACCGTGACGAGCGAAGAGTCTTGCCGTGCATTCCCCGATACCGCTTGCTGCTCCGGTGATTACCGCTACTTTTCCTTCTAGCCTACTCAGTTTGGTTCCACAAATTAGTGTAATAACATATATATATATATATGCATAAGTATATTACTTGCATCTATGCATTGACTTGAATTAACTCATTTGATCATATGTTGCAAGTGTAATTAATTAACTTCTTAACCAAGCATCTGTTTGTAAGGTTTCATGGTAGATACAATAATTTTTTACGAGGAAATTATTGGTTACCTTGTTACTAGTGTAATTTGATATGTAATTATTAAAATTTATAATTTATACTAAAAAATTAATTACCTTCTTGAAACAGCAGAGAGAAAAGGTGTTGCTGCCATGGTTGATCCTATATGATAATCTGAGAATCAGTTGTGTTTGCCTTTAGAAGTGTGGAAGGCGAAGTGCCTTTGCAAACTAGACGTCTATATATATACACATAATTAATTAATTAAACTCACTGTGGACAAATTAAAGGGGGCTTAAAGGACGAGTAGGATGTGTTTATATATATGTATATATTTAATTTATTGTAACAATGCAGGAGGGTAAAAGGCGTTGGTTATAACAAAATAATTAAACAAATAATATGAAGCAATAAAATTTTGGAAAACCATACGACGCCGTATCTGTTTGTCGTGAAGAGAGGCGAGTAGCAGGTGATTTTGATACTTGCCGGCCTAGGCATGGGTTTTTAATATATATAGTTTAGCTAATTTAATTATTTAAAGTTGGTAATAGGAAAAGAAAAATAATAATAATAAAGGTGCCAAATCTGGAGGCTTCTTCGTCGTGCGACACGTGATTTGAAGAGTAATTAATTAAGTTTGTAATTATGTGAATTTGAATTATATGAGCTGTAAGTTTATAATGTATTTTATAAAAATATATTAATTTTATTTTTTACTTTTTTACTTTGTATTACCAGAAGACATATTAGTTTGTTCCCAGCTTGGGTCTGTCTTGGATAATTCTCAAGATTCTACTTCGTCATGGACTGGCTCCGCCGCTCGGTTCTGATTTTGACGTTTGTTTGTTATGTCACACGTGATTTGAAGAGTTGTTCCGGGTTGGAGCTGAGTTCGCTGACACGGGGCCTCCTGAACTCGGCCAGGGAGCCCGAGTTCTACAATTGGTTGATAAGCATCCGGAGGAGGATCCATGAATACCCGGAGCTTGGTTTCCAGGAGCATAAGACCAGTCAACTCATCCGATCGGAGCTACATGCACTCGGCATTGAGTATACATGGCCCGTGGCCGAGACTGGCATCGTCGCCTCCATCGGCTCCGGGTCTCGCCCCTGTTTTGGTCTCAGGGCTGACATGGATGCACTCCCCATTCAGGTTTTGCTCCTCTCTCTCCCTGGATTTAGTGAAATTTCTTGAAGAAGCTAAAATTGCTTTTAGTCAAGTGTGCGATTGGTAACTTGCTTATGCTACTGTGTGATTGTTAATTTGCTTATTCTACTGTATCATTGTTAACTTGCTTTGATCTACTCTGATTTTGTGGTTATCACAACGATTATTTCATTAGGGCTACATTTCGTTAGTTACTAGAACTCATTTCTGGATCTGATCAAAGTATTAGCCATGAAATCATTGCTTAATTTCTTGAAAGGAATTAGTAGAATGGAAACACAAGAGCAAGATTGACGGGAAAATGCATGCTTGCGGCCATGATTCTCATGTGGCAATGCTCCTTGGAGCTGCTAAGCTTCTTCAACGAAGAAGGGATTCTCTGAAGGTATATTTTTATATCAGATTGTTTACAAATCAGTAGATATTATAGTTCTATATCCTTAATGGCTAATGCCATGAGCTTCCGTTGTGCGTTTTATGGGGTTTGAATCTGCCAAATAAAATGGATGAAATAGAGACTTGTTGGCTGTGTTTAGTTTATTTTCAATTTAGTTCATATACAATAAATTAAAATTTAACGAAATGATCAAAATGACAAGTTAAGTTTCAACTTCTATATCGGTGCTCCTTCCTAATTAAATATATATATATATACTCACAGATTGAAATTGTAAGCTACTAAATTTACCTTATTGTGGGTAGGCAAATTTACAATGTTTCTTCATGTTTGAGATTTGAAAGGGAACTGTGAAGCTAGTTTTTCAACCTGGGGAAGAGGGTTATGCTGGTGCTTATCATATGCTACAACATGGTGCTCTTGATGATATAGATGGCATGTTCTGTATACATGTTTTGCCTTCATTACCAACAGGTGTTGTGTCTTCACGTTCCGGTACGATGCTTGCTGGTGCTGGCCTATTTTCAGCCAAAATTCAAGGTAAAGGTGGACATGGGGCAGCTCCCCATCTGAACAAGGACCCAATTCTTGCAGCATCTCTTACCATTGCTGCTTTGCAGCAGATTGTATCTAGAGAGATGGATCCCCTTGACTCCGGAGTAATAAACTTCTTTCTACTCTCTACTCTTTAAATGATTTTTCAGATTGATTCATTTTTTCTCTATTTGAATTTGATGAGGTATCTATTTCCAGTCCTGATATGATAACATATATGTAAATAGATTTCAAAATCTAATGTTGGTAGCTTAAACAGTTAAACTAGAATGAAAATCCTGAACTTTGAAAGCAACAATCATTAGTTTTTATACCTGGCTTGGTAAATATTCCAAGAGCAACCATGCAGAATTAACGATTTAGAATATGACTTATATGGAATCATACAGGTGGTAACAGTTGGGTACATAGAGGGAGGTCAGGCTGCAAATGTAATCCCAGAAACAGTGAAGTTTGGAGGAACTTTCAGGAGCTTGACTAACGAGGGTCTCCTCTACATTGAGAAAAGGATCAGAGAGGTAAATCCTGCTCACCCTTTGTTACCATATCAGTATAGTATAGATTCTACTATTGATCAAAAGTACTTCTATTTTTTGGGAAGTCTGGTCAAACAAATATTTAAGTTTTTTGGATGACCTGTTCAATGAATTATTTAAGATTTTTAACTTTTAATTCATACCATTCAACTTTTGATTTGAAAACAAAAAAAGAAAATAGGTGAGAGCAGAGGAAAAGGAAGAAGGCTGTGATTGATCTAAGTTTATTCTATTTTTATGTTTTTCTGATAATATTTTTATTATATTCTTAGATTTTAAATATTCAGTCCTGATTATATATTTTATAGATAACAAATGAGTTACGCTCACATCTTCAATTCCATAATCATGAATTTATATGTATATTTGTAGTAATTATGATTGAAATTTAAACAAAATTCAACGTAAAATGGCTGAAAAGGTGAAGACCTGACTGCTTTCAGATCATAGAGTTGCAAGCAACTGTTCATAGGTGCAATGCTGTGGTGGATTTTATGAAGGAAACACCATTGCCTTACCCAGTAATGATTAATGACGATACATTGTACGAACATGCTAAGAAGGTGGGCACGACTTTGGTTGGGGAATCTAATGTGGATACCTCTTTGGTATCCATGGGATCAGAAGATTTCAGCTTCTACTCGAACAAGATACCCGCTTGTATCTTTGGACTTGGAGTAAAGAATGAGACACTGAAATCTGATCAGCCGCTGCACTCGCCACAGTTTGTCATCGACGAAGAGGCACTTCCAATTGGAGTTGCCTTTCATGCTGCAGTTGCTATCTCATACTTAGAGGTATAGTCATGTTGTTGAATAAAGACAATGTAGAAAGACATGCCATGAGTACAATCAACTTATTTGGCACAGAACAGCTAGAATTCCCAAACTTTCTTGTTATTACAAGAAGAATCTTTTTTTCTAAAGTTAGTGTCTTATTTATAATTATTGATAGATTATATGATCTTAGCTTTGTACTATCGTAATAGATTACTAGTTTACGAGTTAGAGCATATCATCAAAGACGTAGAGACAAGGAACTTCTACATTAATGAGCTATTTATGATTCTTTTATAAATTATTGGAGAAAGACTAGTAGCTAATGCCAACAAATTCTTTCTTATCATGAGCTTTCAACAATATTTATGGTAAAAGTATATTATTTATTTATTTTTATTATTATTATTCAATCCTTAATTACCAAAAAAAATATATCTAATATCACAGTAAAAACTAGTACAGTAAATAAGAACAGGAGCATCTTGAAAATCAACTATTGTTTAAAACAAATAGCATGAAGTAAATTAACAATTTTGAAACAAAGACAGACAAAAGAACATTAGATTTTAATCAATTTAATATCTGATACATTTTCCCTTATGCAGTTTCTTCCTTTTCACCCTCCTTGATAATGCTACTGTCCAACCCATTCACTGGAGATGCCATTGATTCCTTCGTCTCATCAATCTCAAACACATGTCCTGCAGCTAAAGCTCCACCAACATCGCTTATATTCCCAAAAATGAGAAGAATCATCCCTAGAAAACCAGCCCCAAATGCCACTCCAAAGGAAACCCTTAAATTTCCAGGAATAACAGATGCCATGATGAATCCTGCGCAGGTGCCAACAGCTCTTGTCCAAGCTAACCATGATCCAAAAACACCTTCCTCCCCTATTGGCGTACAATCCATCAACAATGTCCTTCCAAAAGCATGGAGTAACCCAGCTGAAGTACTTTGAAGAGCAGCTAAGAACATGATTAAGCCATGATTCCAATTCTCACCCTTAAAGTAAAATCCCACCCCTGAAGTAGCTAGAGATAATAAGAAACCTAATAGTTGCATTTTTATAGCATTAGCCTTTACTACGTGTTGCATTAATGGCTGTATGAGAGGGACAGAGAGTGCAGGGAAGATAAAATAAGTCAAGAAGAAGTAAAGGACATGTAATGGTTTTAAGCAGAATTGGCCGACTAGATAGAGCAATCCTGCTGTAAAAATACACATTGATGTAAACGATGAAAGGGTAATTACAATCAAGCTTCCAATTCCATGGTAGTATCTGAAAATGGAGAAAAGATGAAGTTTTGGTATAGGAACTGGAGGAGTAGAAGTGTTTGTATTTGCAGTTAGTCTAACAGTCAATACATGAAAAATCCCAATAAGCCAATTTAAGCCACTTAAAATGGAGACAATCCATAATCCCATGAATCTATCTCGTTGCCTAAGCATGTGGTAAGTGAAGGAGGATATGACAACAGAGCCTAAACAACCGACTGCTGTGGCGCAAACAGAGAGCCAACTTGAAAAACTGCTTCTAACCTTAAACTGGTTTTTATGTAACGTTGGTCCAGTGAATCCGCGAACCATTAGGCCATGATGGCGTGTGTGGGAGGCAATTGAAACAACGTTGGCAATTACGATCACTATGATGTATAGAGGAAAGATCCATGTAACTCTAAATATCCCAACAGGAAAACAAAAGAAAGCGCCAACCACAGTTGCAACTGCTGCAATGAGTTGTTGGTTTGTTCCACGGTCAAAGTTGGTGGAAACAAAAGCCAAAATAGGAGCAGCTAAAACCAAGCCTGTACTCCAAGAAATTGAAGTCCATTCTAATGGCGAGAATTTGAGATCATTAACGAACACTGATCGTTGTGTTAACCTTGCATAACTGTAAATAATCAAACAATGAGAATATTTCAACAGGTATGAATAATGTTATATAAGCGATATTAAAAGAGATACGAGTACTTACAGTTTCATTTCCTCGACCCTACAAGGCAAACCGAGAGAATTTCGAGTCCAACCGCTAGTAGGTTCTGGTGGTGATTGAGAAGGAATTTCACTGATAAGGAGAGGGAAGACAATGGGAATAAGAGCAGAAGGGATCAAATAAGTGCAAAATTCGTACAAATACCAAATCCAAACTTCCCATCTTGAAGGTTTCTCGACAGTTCTTGAATAAGTAGTGTAGGCCTCATTAGCTCTCTCAAGTTTCATGGCAGTGTTGTGGATGTCCGGTGTTTCCATGTCTTTTGATATCTTTATATGTTACTGGTTTTTGAATGTGATGATGAAGATTTAAAGGCAAATTTGCAGAGATGAAGCGAAGGTTACAAGACGAAGACAGACC
Organism: Carica papaya; assembly: GCF_000150535.2. Next base: position 545,609 of record NW_019014588.1, read on the forward strand.
TCGATTTGTTCATTTATACATTAACATAGATGGGATATTAGCATCATTCTTCATTTTCTGTCTTTATCTTCTATGTGACACCGTGTTTTTATTATTAATTAAAACCTAATAAAATAATATTATAAAAATTTGAATGACAATCCATTGATTCGATCTCTACAAACGGGGATTGGAGATAACCAGCAGTAAAACACAAATCAAATGCAATTACGGAGCAGAGCAAGGTGAAGATGGTGTTCTTCTCTTATCCACCCACGCCGAAGCAACTGGCTCTATCGATCGGATTCTTTCTCACTGGCGCCTCCTTCTTCGTCGCCGGAGCCTATCTATCGCTCAACAACATCGCTCCACAGCAAGCTCGCGTCAAGGCCCGTAGTGACTACGTCAAGGACCGCTTGAGAAAATGGCTAGACAGTTAATCGTCAAGAAACATCTTCGGCTTCTGATTAGTAAAATCATTCTATTCTCTTCTCATATGAAAAATTGACATGTTTTTGCACTTGGAAACCCTAAGATTTTGCCCTGTTCTCTGTTGACAGTAAATTGTATTTGTTTTGTGATTGTACAATCATCATTTACTTTCAGTTAGGCTCTGGTACTGGTATGAAACTTCAATTGTTTGAGCTATGATTGAGCATATCGGATTAGAGAACAAAACTAACCAGTTTGATGGTGTTCCTTCTCTATTATAATTTATGGAAATTACTTTTTAATATCAATATCTAAAAGAGGAAGAATTGTAGCTCGGACTGTCTGCAACACTATCCAAACCCTCAATTCTTCTGCAATTAGAACATTGTTGGATGTAAAATTTTAACCATGAAAATGTAGAGAGGTGAATGATACTAAGGAAAGAAGAATAAGTGTTTCGTAAGTGTTTCGATCAATCAAATCGAATTGCGAAGATTGAACGAGTGGAAAAAATTAAATTAAATGTTGAACTAATTTAATTCACTTTATTTAATTAACTAAAACCAAGGTTTCGTACATATAAATTTGATTTTAATTTAGATTTTCAGGCATAAAAACGATAAAATTTTAAATTTCTCCATTAAAACAACGATTTGATGGCTGTCATTAAATGATTCTTCCTTCTGTAAAACCAGCCAGAGAGAATTTCCCTGCTCGCTCTCTCTCTCTCTGTTTCTTTACTCTCTTCCAGAGAGAAAATGGCGAGGGTGAAAAAATCCAATCATCAAATGGAGGCACTGCAACAAAGAGCATCCAAAGCAGAGAATGCGGATGCTTCGGGCTCCATCGTCAATGCAGAAGAGATGAAGAATTCGAGAAAACGTCGTCGTATCGGAGGTACGAAGGCCAAACCAGAGACCGGCATTAGGATGCGGGTGCAGATAACTCCTAACTGCTGCCCTGGGATCTCTCTTTTGACTCGGGAACTTGGTTACCGCTCCAACGGGCAGACTGTAGAATGGCTGCTTTCCCAGGTCCGACCCGACCTCATCCTTCCCAACCCGAACTCACTCCCGACTCATCGGAAACAAAAACCGGTCTGCATGGCTTACCCGGAAGATGAGAAGATCGTGGACCTCATTTCTGGTGGGCCCAGGCAGCCGGTGAGGGTTACGGTGGTTCAGGCTTCGACTGTGTTCCTCGATACTCCGGCCACGTTAGGTACTGAGTTACTATTATCGGAGATTCAACTGAGTTCCTTCTAATCCTTGTTATCTATTTCAGCTTCGTGTTCTGCTTGCTAGGTTTTGAGTGGTTGTGGGGTTTATAGGAAGGTCTTAGGGGAGAAAACTCAAACCCAACTGGTTTTACGCACAAATTGCTTCTTGAATCCTTGATTCTGTGAGTCCTGAAATCTTGGTTCCTTATGTGATTAAGATACCATGTTCCTGCGGATATTCTTGGTGCTTCTGATTTTTTTAAACTTTAACGTAGAAGAAAATTCTCAATGGCTTTGAGTTTGCAGCAATTGCAGCCCAGTCTACAGTGCCATTGATTCTGTTTTTCTTTCCCGCCTTGAAATGATTTTATAATATTGAAATTTGATATGTTGTTCCCAGTTTTATGTTTTGGTTTAAAGTTGAATATTTCATGTTATAATTAGCATCCGTTATGTGGATTGGGATTATATCTTGGATGTTAATGGTAAGGGGCATATTTAGAGCTTCTTCCCTGTGTTTCCTCTACATGGCTACAAGTTGTGTGAAGCTCCCCTGGGTGCCAGTTACCAAATCAATGCAAACTATTATATTTGCAGTGCTATGCATGATTAGATTATGGTTTTAATTTATATGACCAGATAAAGCAGAGAGATTGGTTGCTAGCGCTGCTGCCTATGGATCACAGTTAGTCGTGTTTCCTGAAGCATTTGTCGGTGGTTATCCATATTGTGTGATGCTTGAAGCTGCATTGGTAACTCATTCTACCAATGAGAATGAAGAGTTCTTAAATTATCATGCCTCTGCTATTGATGTGCCTGGTGAGAGTTATTTGCATTCTAGTAAAGTTAAGCACAAGTTACGCAAAGCAGACTCTCCATAGCAATTTTGGTATTCTGCAGACTAGCATTTTAACTATACTGTGCATGTCTGAAGACGTGACTAATCATTAATTCACCGTGGTATTCTAAAGGTGCTATGTACATAATATTTTGAAGGGATCTATAATTTGTTTTCATAGGCAAAGAGAATATTAATCCCTAAGAGAAAAGTATTAGAAGTATAACTTAGAATTGGAGAGCAAATGGAATGGAAGAAAACACAATTTAGTAGATGGTGAATGTATATTTCTTAAGCAACAAGGTTTTTCATGGGTAGGGTGGATAAGCACCAACTATTTCCCTTCTTGATTTGTCAAATATTTTCTTTACGCTTGTGTATACAGGTCCTGAAGTTGATAGACTGGCGAAGATTGCTGGTAGAAACAAAGTACAGTTGGTAATGGGAGTAGTGGAGAGAGTTGGATCCTATCTCTTTAGCACTATCTTGTTTTTTGATTCCCTGGGGCAGTTTATTGGGAAAAATCAGAAGGTAAGGCTACTAGCATCAGAATGTGCAGTGTGGTGGTCTGGGGGGACATCTTCAGTACTGGTATATGAGGGCCCAGCTGGGAAAATCGGTGGCCTTGTTGGTTGGGACAATAGGATACCTCGTCTGAGAACTGAATTGTATGCTAGAGGTACATAATTTTTGCTTTTATACGTCCTTAGAAAAAGCTCGATTTTACTTTTTCCTTTTCTTTCCAAATTTTATTCAATCACACGCATCATAAGGCCAACGATGGGCAATTTTCTGCCTTAAAAAATTGTGTTATAACCTTCTGAATTTGAGGATTACTGGATTTCTTTTTGCTATAGGAAAGGAAATCAACTTGCAGATTTTTGGCAAGCACGGCTGCAGCTACTACCGCATTTAGCAGTTTTTGTTATCAGTCTTCTTGCCTGGTTGTTATGTCATCCAGGGATATTATAGGCCCTTGGCATCATAGATGAGTCGCTAGACTCTGTATGCCTATCTTTTCACTCGTAAATTTCTGTTAATGGCTTTTATACCAAGATACACTTGTGTCAAATGAACAGATGTTATTCATATGCGCAAAATGAAAATGGGTTATTAATGTACTCTCGTATGAATTAAAATAATGCCTTTTCCTAAATTGAGCATGCCCTTGGGCAGCACTCTCCTTTCTTCAACCACAAGCTCCCTTGGAAAATTAGTTCTTCAAGATTGCTATTCAATCCTTATGCTCTCACAATTGCAGGCATTGAAATATACTGTGCACCTGCAGTTGAAGCGAGGGACAAATGGCAGGCATCCGTTACCCATATTGCCCTTGAAGGTGGCTGCTTTGTTCTTTCTGCAAACCAGTTCTGCAGAAAGAAAGACTATCGACTGCCTGAATATTTTTGCGGAGAAAATGCGTCACAGGATGCCATCATATGCTCAGGAGGCAGTGTCATTATTTCACCGTCGGGAACCATTTTGGCCGGACCTAATTTCCTGGGAGAATCACTCATTTCGGCTGATCTAGGTACGAAAAATGACTTACCATCAGATTTTTGTTGGAATAATTGCCAATCATTTTGCAAGTAGTTGTCTTCACCTGAAGAGTGATTCCTGTTCAAATGAGATTTTCTCGAGAATTTAGTCCGTGGATGTGTTTCATGGAATTCTAAATCGTCTATGATACAATGCTTCCAGATCTTGAAGAGATTGCTCGGGCAAAGCTAGAAGCAGGCATAGGGCATAACTTTGGTTAGATACCAAACAGACCTGTTCCACTTTTGTTCCCCTCTATGTATAGACCTTGTAAAAAGGTGCAGGAAAAGAATTATGTGCAGAAAGATTTTGTTCTCCTGTATGTATAGAATGTGAATGTACAAAAAGGGGGCAGATATAGGGTTGTATAGGCTAAGAAAGTCCCTTGGTTTATATGCCTTTTTTTTGGTGACTCTATATGATTTTTGACTGGGTAGAATGTGCACAATGTGGAGTCTATTGAGATCTAGTAAAAAGAACTTTAGTATATAGACTTAATATTTGATTGATAAATAGTCATATAATTAGCATGCTAGTGAGGCAACATGTTTGGTTTATACTCAATGAGGGGAAAAGAGATGGGGCAGAGGAAAGGAAGTCTCTTATGAGATGAATGGTTTTTCATTGTTGCCATTCATGCTTGTCATTGAAGCAAAAGAATGAATCAGGTGATGTTTTTAGCCTCCAAAAAGGACAAGCAAAAAGCAATAACGGGCGGGACCAAATGATAGATTTGGTGGGCGTCCAATCATTCTTGAGGCAAACCGTGTTCTGGCCATTTTGGAAACAAGGTAACATACACATATATATACATATATATGTTCTTCAATTATTCTTGGTCTGTTTATAAACATGATTGGAAAATGATTTTTCTATAAAATAATTTTTTTCATTTTAACAAAAAGCAACAAAAATCATTTGTCTTTATTCATATTTTGTTTTCAATATGGATTGAATTTTTTAATAATAACTATTTTTTTTTTTAATTTAAGTCATACAAATAATAATAACATACATGATAAATAATTTACAATAATTATTTTTTTATTAATAAATCAATTTTATAAATTAATTAAGTTCTCAATTATATCAACTAAGTATTTTTCTTATTTCTGTTTAAAAAAATTCATCAAAAATTTACATTTTAAAATTAAAAATAAATAAATAAATAAATTTATTACTATAATAATTAAAAAAAAAAGGTTCTAAAAATAAATTGTAATGTAATATCTAACTTGGAAATCAAAATCGAATGCGCTATATATTAAAAGGTAAATTTTTCATAAATCCATATAGCCCATTTAGTCTTTTGCTTGCTTTGTTTTTGAATTGTTATTCTGACAAATTCACTCAGCCATGAATAGCAATCTGATAAACTTGCGGACAATACTCAGATTGACAAAAATGGCTGCTGAGCCGATGATCTACTGGTAAAATAATGCAAAGAAATTGTCCTGGCAAAATATCTAATACTGCCACCACATATATATATCTCCAACACTAGAAGCGTTCTTTGTACAGGAGAAAAACTTGGCTTTGATTAGCACAGGTTTCTATAAAAGCAAACGTTTCAACTAACTGACAACACCTTAACGAATCTAAGAAGCAGCAAAGATTGCAACTTTAGAGCGGCTCTAAGAAGTCGCAAACAAAACATTAACGAGAATAAATTTAAGGAAGACAACTTACTAACTGAACTTTCCGGTACCAGGCCTCAGCTCAGCCATGTTCCTACTCTTGGCTACTCGATCTTCTCATTGCAAGTCACATGGATCCGCAAGATTGATACAAATTAGCATTTCTCACCATCTGGGTTTTCTTGGATTTTGGCCTTCCGCCCTGGAATCCGATAGTCTTGACTTTAAGAGGTTACCTGGTAAAGGAGGTCTATCAAGAGCTGCGTTTGTGGGGTCTCGTGTGGGTCGGGTTGGACTGGCATAAACTCTAGCAGATCCTACCCTTGATGAAGGTAAAAGAGGGTCTTTTGAAGTACCTTTGGCTGATTTATATGCATGCATTTCATCCCCATAAGGTTTTCCTTGGTGCTTCTCCAGATTGGCAAATCTTTCCCAATCTAAATCATCTACCGAATTTTGAAGCTTTTCACTTTGGAGGCCCCAGTCAACTCCATCTGAAATGCTTCTTTGCAGACCCGTACTTCTTCTTGGTGCTTTGCTGGAAGTAGACTTCCTTCCCTTAATGTCGTCCTCATCATACGGAATAGTCTTCCATGCATCACATGCAGCTCCAGGAGCATGAGCCCACTTGAAGCTCCTATTGTTGTTGTCCATATTCAATTCTATGGAGTGAAGATCGCTCTCATCTGAGTCTTCATCACATTCTACTCCATCTTCTACTTCACCATCCTCGTCATCACCTTCCTTCTGATGAGAAGTAAAATGGGTTCTACTCAAATAGGCTGCAATTTCTTTGTCATGTGCTGAATTTGCCAAACCACGAGTCTTCTCTTTAGATTTCTTGGTCCCCAGAAAAGCTTCAAGTTGACTCCTCAGCTTATCAACAGCTGCATTTTTCTCCTCAATCTGGTATTTAGCTTCAGATGCTTTTATTGGGACCCTTTCCTCATGCAACATATCAGTTAAATGCATCATTTCCCTTTCCTTTTCGACGTCTATGTTAACTTTTGAAGGCTCTCTCTTCAGTTCTTCCACTTGAGCTTTATCTCCAGTAAGATCTCTGGCTAATTCATCACATACTTGTTCAATTACTACTCTTACTCTCTTCTCACTTTCAAGTTCTTTCACTGCCTTCAAAAGGGATGCCTTTGCCTCAGATAGCTCCCTTCCAAGCTTCTTATTTAAGCTTTCTGATCGTCTCCTCAGCTTCCTCTCCACATCAAGTTCACTCGCAATAGACTCAATTGCAGCCTCAACTACTTCCTGCTCCTTATTTTTCCAAGCAGCCTTTTCTTCTGCAAAACGTTTCATCAAGTAGCCAATTTCATTCTGATCCACGCGTTGTTCTTGGATAAGCTGATTGACTTGTAAGCGAGCCCTTTCAAGCTCCGCATGTAAAGCAGAGATAAGAGACATGCTTGATGAAGGCCGATCTTCGTGACCCCACATGCGGTTTATTATCTTGAGAAGCTCTTTTGATGTGGTCAAAGCATTACTTACATCTTTCAAACGGGTCTTAGCCCCAACAACAGATCCAGTTGGAGTCTGTACACGGGTCCTAGTCTCAACCTGCATTGTAATAGAGAGAAGATAAATAATACACGTTTTACCACCCCCCATAGCTGAAACAATCAAAACCTTTCAATCTTTTTCTTCTATGCATTGAAATATATCATTAAGGCTAAACCCCAAAATTGAGTGATAAAAGAATTGTGCGCCTAAATGGAGAAAGAAGCTCAGAAAACAATGACAAGTATCAGACTAAATGCAAGAAAACAGAGAATGGCTGCTGAAATGATCAAGACCCTTGACAAATCAAATCAAATCCAAATTTAGCGAGGATATAAAACTAGTACAGTTCTTCACATCTTAAAGCATTTGGACAGAAGACAAGACCATGTGGAAGTTCAACTTTGTTCTTAGTCAGCAAAATTAAGACATTCTAAAAAAAAAAAAAAAGCATTACTTCTACTCAAGGAAAAATAGGAAAATTTGAAAGTTGCCAGACCTCCATCAGACTAACATTGCTGATTGAATCCAATACTCCAACATTCTGATCTGTAAGCTTAAGCCTCTGTGAAACAGATGATGCTCGTCTCTGTCTACTACCTGTCCCCGATCGATCCATTCTCTACAAAAAGTGAGTGATTGACAATGAAAAACTCAATACTTAAGCTTCACTGGTACCTAATCAGACCTAAAAGGAAGCAGGTAGAATTTTGATTCCATCAATCGCTACCAGACCTTGTCTAGAGCATTGTCAAAATTTTAATATCAAAATTCATCAATACAAAGTCCAACCAGAAGAAAATAAGATTTCTGACCATAAGTCATGTTCAGTGACATGGACCCAACAGAGAAATTCTCATAATTGCGTTTAAAAATCTTTTAGAATAACTAAAATAAAAAACTAAGCTAGATTTTACAAGAATAAATCACTTTCAGGAAGCAGAGAAGAAAGAGATAGAAGAGAATAACCAAACACATGCGATGAGATTCCAATTTTTGACATTTTCTTTCCCTTTCAAACTTACCAAGAAAACAAAACGCAGAACTGTAATATATATATATATATCAAAACA
>NW_019014588.1:559247-581223 GCF_000150535.2 Carica papaya
AATGACGGGGTGAGTGGGGGCAATTAGGACATGTCACAGACAGCGGGCGGTGAGAGAGACAGTGGACGAGAAGGAGTGGTGGGTGTGTGTGTGGCCGACGGGGGTCGATAGGTAGACGATGGTTGCCGAAGTTGGCGACGCAAGTGAATGAAAATGGTGTGCGTGCGTGGCCTGGTCTAGGTCGAGAGATGGTTAGTGGTCGCCGATATCGGTGACGAGAGGGAATGATCAGAGTGTGTGTGAGTGGCCTAGTATGGGTCAAGAGATGGCTAATGGTCGCCGATGTTGGTGACGAAAATCAAATGAATGAAAATGGTGTGCGTGCGTGGCCTAGTATAGGTCGAGAGATGATTAGTGGTCGCCGATATCGGTGACGAGAGGGAATGGTCAGAGTGTGTGTGAGTGGCCTGGTATAGGTCGAGAGATGGCTAACGGTCGTCGATGTTGGTGACGCAAGTGAAGGAAAATCGGGTATGTGAGTGGCCTGGTATAGGTCGTGAGATGGCGAACGGTCGCCGATGGTGGTGACGGGAGAGAAGGATTAGAGTGTGTGTGTGTGGCCTGATAGGGGGTCGATAGATGAATGATGGTCGCCGCTGATGGTGACGAAAATGATTGAAACTAGTGTGCGTGTGTGGCCACTAGGGGTCGATAGGTGTTAACGGTTGCCAAATCTTGGCGGTGAATGGTACCACTGGTACGCCTAGAGTGCCGTCAGGGAACGGACACCTAGGGTAGGTAGAGTTGTAAGTGCAGGAGGAAAATTTAGTGTTCAGTAGTGAACTATTGGTAAAGGCATAAGGTTTTATATTGTTGCACCTCACGCATATATTTTGAGTTTTACCGTACTGAGTTAAATGAACTAGCTCTTTCTCTTTTTACAGATGAAGTAGGGACGGAGTCTGGATCGAAGTTGTTGGATTCCGAACCTAATGTGTAAGTACAGAATGAAGAGTTTCGTTTTGTTTTGACTGAATGGAATATGTAGAATTGATAGTAGTATAAATATTGAGTATGGTTGTATTGTGTGCGATGTATTGTCCATGATTGTAGGATTATCTTGATCATTGGATAGTGTTAGTGTTTCCTTTTTACAGATGATGTAGGGACGGAGTCTGGATCGAAGTTGTTGGATTCCGAACCTAGTGTGTAGAGTACAGGATAAAGAGTTTCGTGTTGTTTTGACTGAATGGAATATGTAGAATTGATGGTAGTAAAGATATTGAGTATGGTTGTATTGTGTGCGATGTCTTGTCCATGATTGTAGGACTATCTTGATCATTGGATAATGGATTATGTTAGTGGTTCCTTGTGCATGACCGTTTTGTTATGGAATTGGTTGCTTGTTAAGTACGTCTAATAATAAAAAAAAATGGGACGTTACATGTAACGGTCCCGGAAATTTAGAATGAAATATGTGTATTAAAATGTCAAATGCGGAAATGTAATAAAAATTTGATTAACATCCCTTACACAAAAACCAAAAACGTGCTCAAAATATAAAAGAACAAACTAACTAAAAGAGATACTCGAAAATAAGAACTATAAATATAACTACGGAGTCTTTGGGCGTCCCCTTCGCCGTCTTCCTGCGGAAAGGGCTCGGGAACAATGTCTTCCTGATCTGAAATGGTTAAATAAGGAATGAGCTACACCAGCCCAGTAAAGACATCACACTATCTCACCGCCACGGAAGGTAAAGGTGGGTAGAAAACACAAAAAGACCAATGGAGCATAATTTATAACAAATTCTTTTATCATAATAAAATCCTTTACTGTCTATTTACCTCGGTGAGATCCATAAAACACATAAGAAGCAATAACATTATCATCATCATGAAATCATATGAACTATATAACATAATACTTACCACGCCTTTGCATTTCAATCATTACACAACATATTTTCTTCATTTACCAGCCTACTAGTATCCATAGGGGTCCCGTTACACGTGAACCCTTAATATTTATAACCTGATTCCAGGGCCGTTCCCATACCCCGTCCGGTATGGGCGCTAAACACATAAGGTCTCCATACCCCGTCCGGTATGAGAGACCACATTCCCGGTAGGGTTCCCTACGAACCCGGTCCGTCCACCATCTCCCAGGATATCTAGTCAGACTGTCCACAATATCCACTATCAATTCACATAACCTTTTTTACCTTTTTCTTGGTTTCAATCAACCAAACACACACAACATGTAAACCAGTAATGGACACCAAACAAAACAACACAGTATCGGGTTAAACATAATACCGACCATAATAAGGAAACCATGATTCATGCATACGGGACCATAATATAATTACATCAAACATCATGCTGCATTTAATACTGGAAATTAAATCAAACAATAACAGACCAACCCAGTATCAGACTCGGGCTCCATTGGCAACCTTAATCAATTATACATTTATAGAGTCACACAATACAGTTTAATTATTTATTTAGCTTTAATACCGTGATAGGAAATAGGGTGAGGGGTCCTTACTTGTTTTGGGGTCTGAATACGGCTCTACAGTGCACCTACAAGCTGTCCCTAATTTTCCCTGAATTTTTTCCGGGGAACTGAAATGCACTATTGGTACCTGCACGTGTCCCAAAAAATCCCAAATTAGACCTAGGGCCCCTTTCGGCCAATATCGCAATTCCGGCACGGCGGCTCCGCCGTGCTCCAGCGACGGCGCCACCGCAAGCGGCGGCGATTCACCTCAGGTTTGCCGTTTTCGGCCGAATTCGGCCACGCTTGCATCGGTCCCTGCGATAAAACAACCCTAGGGCCCTCGGTGGGCTGAAAAATCACGAAAAATTGAAACTTACCGGCGGCGGTGCTCTCGGGTGCGGCGCCTCCTCCAGCGTGAGTCGTGTTTTGATGTTTGGCTCTGATCAACCTGTAGAGAAAAGAACGGTGATCACAGTGGTATAAAATTCGCATCAAACGGAGGCCGGGAAGGGCCTCATCGGAGGTAAAAAACGAGGAGGGACGCGGCGGCGCTGCTGGGTTTCGGTTGGGTTTTCCGGCTATTTGGCCGGTGGTTTGGCTCCAGTTTGGCCATAGGCGGACTCAGCTTCGAAAAACAAGCAAGGGGGAGAAAAATTACCTCGATCGGCCGTCGGAAACTTCTCCGGTGCGGCAGCCAGTGGCGGCGACCGGCTCCTCCGGCGTCTGGTTCTTCTTCTCCGGCGAGCACTGGCGGCTAGGGTTTCTTTGGTCAGGTGTGGGTGGGGGTATTTATACCCTTTGCCTTTTAATCTTGACCGTCCATCAAGATTGAATTTGGGCCGTCCGATCGCGATTTAATTGGGATTAAATCTGGGCCGTTCATCGCGATGCAATCTGGACTGTCCGTGCCTGATTGAATCTGGGTCGTCCATGCGCGTGGATCTGGGCCGTCCGTGCGCACGTTTGATCTGGGCTGTCCGTGTGCGCGGGAACGGATTTGGGCCGTCCGATCGCGCGCACGCGGATCGCCCACGTGGCCCGTTCCTTGGTCAGCGTTGCCTTGCCACGCGGCGTGTTCTGGTTGGCAGGGGCTGCTGACCGGGCCGCTGACGTGGCTGCTGACGTGGCGCAACTTTTCTAAATTGTGTTTTGACCCCTGATTTTCGATTTTCTTTTCAAAAATACCCACAGAATCCAAATTCACCATTTTTTTCCAAAATCAATTTTAATTAAGTCCAAATAATATTTTTAACCAATTTTATTATTTTTATTTTTTATATTTTCATTGAATTAAATTAAACTAAGTTAAATAAAAAATTAAATAAATAAAAAAGAATAAAAATAAATAAATAAAATTTTTATTTATTTCTTTTGGTGTTACATTACACCTTGTGCTTTCAATTTTGTTAGAACTTAGAGAGAGAGAGAGAGAGAGAGAGAGAGAGTAAAAATAAAAATAAATTTAAATGAGAGAAAAATAAAAATAAAAATTAAATATTAATCGATATTTTATTATATAAATTTTTAGTTAAGTCATCAATATTTAAAAAAATAAAGTACAATAAAAAAATATGCATAAATTTTTTATAAATTATATTTAACAATTATTTTCATGTTAAATGATAAGTACAATTATTATAAATGAGTTCGTTATTTTTTATTTTTTAATAAAATAAATAAAATTCATATAAATTAAGTTAATCACTTATCTAATTTCATATATAATAGATAATTTAAGTAAACTAAACTTTGTAATAAAAGTAAACATTAAATTTACCTGATACAATTATTATTAATTTAATTTAATTTTTTTATTAATCAATGATAATTAATTGATTCGCTGATTTATTATTCATAAATTAATTTTAAGTACATTATAATAGGACACATAACTTAAACGCAACACAATAATATTAAAGTAAATATATATTATATTTTTATGCTTAAATTTACTTTCACAAAATAGTTTAGTTTTTATTTAACTTTATTTAGTAATACTATTTATCATTATGTTATATTCTATAAATACATCAAATACTATCTTAATATTAAAAAGTTATATAAAGACATTATTTTTCAATTATTATTATTACAATCCATCATTAATTCCAACTAATTCAATGCATATATTATGTCAGTCCACATAGAGAATATTAGGTTCGTGTTCCATTGAGTTGAGAGGATATGATAATGTCACCCCAAGTGGGTCCCTCAGTTTCATGCAATCACACCTTCAAAACAAATCATAAGCACATTTTTTATTTAATAAAAATATAAAATTATTTAACCCAAAAAAAAAAATTAAATTTAATAAATTTTAAAATTGAATTTTACATATTTTAAATTTGATTAAATTAAATCAAAAAAAGATTTAGACCGCCAGAGTCTGCCCATTCTCAGTTATCCTTTCTTAGTACTGTTTACCTTTCAAGTCCCACTTCCAGCTAAGATACAGTCAATAGTCCTAAAAGGAAGTTATCTAGAATCTAGCCAGCACCTCAACTTCCTATTCTCCAATGGCTTAATTCTCATAAGAATCCAAATTATCTTCAAAATCAGAATCTCATCTTCTCCAATTCTCCCTTTCAATTTCCACAACTCACAAGAGCATGAAGAAAATTGCAATGGAGTTCGTGTTTCTCTGGCTTTCTCTCTTCTTTTTCCTCTCTCCTCCTATCTCATCTGCCACAATCAGACACAGATTCCCGTCTTCAATCATCAGACCGGAGCAGCTTTCTGTCTACGAAGAAAATCAGCTTTACAGAACTGAGTACTTCACTCAGATTCTCGATCACTTCGATTTCCATCCCCAGAGCTACCAGGTTTTTCAACAGAGGTATCTAGTTAATGACACTTACTGGGGAGGCGCCGAGAAGAATTCTCCAATCTTCGTTTACACGGGGAACGAAGGAGATATCGAATGGTTTGCGCAGAATACAGGATTTATGTTCGAGATTGCTCCACGTTTCAAAGCGCTTCTCGTTTTTATCGAGGTAAGCGAAAAAAAAAAGTCATATGTTATTTTCTTTTTCTTTCTCCTGTTTTTCTTTTTCCCGGGAACCAAACAGGATTTATGGTGAAATTACCGGGTCCGGTAACTTAAATGTGAAATGCAGCACAGGTTTTACGGGAAATCAATTCCTTTCGGCGGCGACGAAGATGTCGCTAACAGCAATTCAAGCACTCTCGGATACTTGAGTTCGACTCAGGCTTTGGCTGACTACGCAACTCTGATAATTGATCTGAAGAAGAATTTGACTGCAACTGATTCCCCTGTATTCGTCTTCGGCGGCTCCTATGGCGGAAGTATGAGTTATTGATTTTCTGTTCTTTTCTGTTTGGCTCATAGGAATTTGGGATGCGATCGAAATGAAAATAATGTTTTAAAATTATTGTTGTTTTTATTGAATTATTATTAATAAATTAATATAATATTTTTGGACTCTGCAGTGTTAGCAGCTTGGTTTCGGTTGAAATACCCGCATGTCGCCATGGGAGCTCTGGCTTCATCTGCTCCGATTCTGAATTTTGAGAACTTAACGTCTCCGTATAGCTTCAACGACATTATCACTCAAGATTTCAGGGTTAATACTAATTAACTTTATCATTATATTTAGGTTAAAATATTTCATTCGCTTTATTTATTTATTATCGTATTAATTCTGGTAAGTAAAATTGCAGCATAATTTTTATTTTTTACTTGAACATGAAAAAAAATATATTTTTTATAAAAATAATAATTTTACTAATACTTTATCTATGTTAATTTGGAATTAACTAGTTGATTGCATGTGGCAAATTCAGAGCGAATCTGAAAACTGTTACAAAGTGATAAAAGAGTCGTGGCAAAAGATTGATGACACTGCAAAACAAAGAGGAGGGCTCGAGTCGCTCAGGAAATCATTTAGAATTTGCAAGTAAGAATATTAATTTTTTTATTTTAAAAATAATATTTAATTTAATTAGCAAGAATATGGATTTTTATATTAATGTTTTAATTAAAATTTTTATCCATAGTGTTGTTATAAAAATGTGAACATATTCAAAAGAAGTATTTAGTCTTGAATATCAGAGATAATTTGATTTGAAAACATCTTTAGCACTAAAATAGAATTACCCATGATCTAATATCTTGACTTTTCAATATATATATATATATAAGTTTATAAAATATATTTTCCATTCATTTCAAATGAATATTATTGTAAAATTATTTTATAGTTATTTATTTTTGATAAATATGCACGCTATTATATATTATTTATAGAATAAAATTATAGAAATATAACTAAAATTATATGCACAAATCAGTATTTATTAAATTTTTTTACATTTATTTTTATTTTTTTGTAATTTTAGGAATTATATTAGTGGCGATGCTCTGGAGAATTGGTTAGAGACTGCATATATATACTCAGCGATGACAGATTATCCAACTCCATCAAATTTTCTAAATCCCCTGCCGGCTTATCCAATTAAACAGGTCTGATTTATGTTAATTAATTATCAATTATCACTAATTTGCAAGTTTATTTCCTTTATTATTATTTTTTTTTGGGTTCATGATCAAGTAGACTCACTCAAAAGAAACAATTGTCAATTTTTCTAATATTTTTTGAGTAAAAATAAATTTTTGGTGTAGGCCAAAAGAATGTGTTTTGAACCTAGTCAAATTTAATTCACATCTGTACTGAATTTGTATATATTTTAATATTTAATATTTATTTATATTTAAAATTTATAGGAGTTTATATTTTATAATAGTTTAGAGGAGTTATAAATTTTAATATTATCTTATATTATTTTTATTTAGAAGAAGAAAATAAGGATTAAACCAGGTATTAATTTGGTTCTTTAATTGACAAATCTGATTACGATCAAAAGAAATGTGTATTTTTTATTTTAGATCCAATCTGATTTCTTCCCAATGAAATACCTTCTCAATAGTAAGAAGCAAGAAATATTGACCGTGTGATATGAATCATGTGATGTCCAGATGTGTAAGGCCATTGACGATCCGAAAAATGGGGACGACATGTTTGCAAAATTATACGCTGCAGTTAATATCTACTATAACTACAGTGGAACTGCCACGTGTTTCGATCTTAATGATGACTCTGATCCTCACGGCCTCGGAGGGTGGACATGGCAGGTACCCGAATATTATTCAATTTTACTCGTTCATTGATTTGTGCCTTATCATTTGACCTTAACATACGGTCAACACTTCAAGTCTCCCATCACATTTTAAAGGTAGAATGATTGATTATTTAATGTGAATCATATTTTTTATGCGTGTTATTTTAATTTTTAGTATTCGAAAATAAATTTCATAGTTTTATACTTCAATTTAGTAATTCTTAAATATAATGTTTATTAGTAAAGTTTACATATTAAGCAACCAAAATCAATAAATGATTGAAATGAAACTAAAAAATTGCTGACTAGTTAAATTCGGAACTTAAAGTTCTACCCAATTTTATTTATTTAAGATGGGAAATTATATAAATTTAATTATTCAAGTTAAAATACAAGGCTTTATTTCATTAATCTATACAAATTTCATGTTGTTAATATAATTTTTAATATTTGATTTAAAAATTAAATCACAAAGCCATGATTCTCTCTAACATTTTGTTGTTCCTCTCTATTTAAATATGATCTACATTTTTCATTGAATAATCCTCCTTGACCATTTTAAAGGGTGAATTATGGTATAGGATCATTTATCTTGGCAATAGAAAAAAGAAATCCCATTTCAAATCTGATAAGTTTTTGACCATTTATTTTTGTTTATTTGTCCATTTGAATCATTAACTTGCCGTTGTTATGATCATTTACCTGGTTAAGGCATGCACAGAGATGATAATGCCAACAGACGGGAACAACAAGCAGAGCATATTTCCTCCTTCAGAATGGAGTTATACTGATAGAGCCTCTTTCTGCAATGATTACTTTGACGTCGAGCCTAGACCCAATTGGATCTCAACCGAGTTTGGTGGATATGTAAGTTATTATTATTATTTTTTTACTACTATTAATAATGTATATATTGCTTATGCATGCCTAGCATATACAGTTGAATATTGTTTCAACTTTCTTGAATTGCTTTGACCACAGGATATTAAGAGAGTGTTGAAAAGGTTTGGGAGCAACATTATCTTCTTTAATGGCTTAAGAGATCCTTGGAGTGGTGGAGGGTATTTTCCATCTCCTTTCTCCCTTCATCTCATTCTATATATATATATATATATATATATATACACAGAACTTGTTTATGGTATTTATGGGTGCTTTTAATTTATTTATGTTCACCGTTATATATATATATATATATGTGTGTAATTAACTCTTAAATCATCCCCAAAAAAGTATTAGACTACATAATTTAGCATCAAATAAATATGAAATATATATCATATATCATTTCTACTTATTAAATGCATGCAGGGTGCTGAAGAGTATATCAAGGAGCATGATCGCAATCGTTGCTGAAAAAGGTTTGTGGAATAAAATGATACCTTTTAGAGTTATATTTTATTAATTATTTCGTAAACCAGATTTAAATTGTGTTGAATGAATTTAATTTTTTGTTGACAGGAGCTCACCATGTAGACTTGAGATTCTCAAGTAGCGAAGACCCAGAATGGCTTCGAAATGTGAGAAAAAGAGAAGTGAAGACAATTGGAAAATGGCTGTCTCGGTATTACCATGACTTGGCCCATTATTCTCAATAGACCACTCTCATTTACCTCGGCCCATTTCTAATATTCTCTTTTGTTTCTTTTTCTCTACAACACTCTTTTTTTTTTTTTTTTTTTTTTGTGAAAATGAAAAAATACCACGTGACCCAAAAGTCAACTGTTGGTGTGTTTTCTTACTTGGTTCTTATTCCCTAGATAAGAAATAATGACGCATGAGATACTATTTATAAATTTTTCAACAGCCTTTTAAGAAGGTAACTTACAGTTGTTAAATGGGTGGTTCTTAAAACCCTTCTTGGTTTCCGTTTCTCCTCTCGGAGTACCAAACAAAATAATCTAAATCTATCTAGAGAAGCTTGTGATTACTCCCATGGCAAATGGGTTCGAGATGAAAATTACCCTATTCAGTTGTATGATGAGAGCTGCCGGTTTCTTGACCCAGGTTTTCGATGTCGACAGAATGGAAGAAAAGATGTAGAGTATCTCAAATGGCGCTGGAAACCGTACGGTTGTGATCTTCCCAGGTATAATTTAATGACTATACATAAATAATCTTGGTAGATTCTCGGCGGCCTTGACATGCACGTCTCTTTGATTCTATTCTTGTTTCTTGTTAAGGGTTTCTTTACACAAAAAAGACATACCATTACTAGTCTACACACACTGATATATGGCACAGACATGATATATAACTATATTTTATTTAAACTATTGATACAAATGCGATATAATATCCGGTATATATGCTTTGTTCGTGTTTGCTTACTTTCTCTAATTAATCACAGATTTAATGCAAGAGATTTCCTAGAGAGGAGCCGGAACGGGAGAATAGTGTTTGCGGGAGATTCTATTGGAAGAAACCAGTGGGAATCCTTGCTATGCATGCTTGCACAAGCGGTTGCCAACCAGTCGGCCATATATGAAGTAAATGGAAACCCTATAACCAAACACAAAGGCTTTCTCTCCATGCGGTTCCCCGAATACAATCTCACTGTTGAATATCACAGAGCTCCCTTCCTGGTGGTCATTGGCCGGCCGCCACAGAACTCATCCGATGCGGTTCGGATGACAATTCGGGTGGATGAGTTCCAGTGGCAATCTGCGAAGTGGGTGGGAGTAGATGTTCTTGTTTTCAATACAGGGCACTGGTGGAATGAAGATAAAACCCTAAAAATGTATGTAACTTCTGAATTTGTTCCTTTGGTTCTTCTTTGGACTTCATTGCCCAATAATGATTTATACTGAAGAGAAACTAGGATTTTCAGGGGAGTATTTTTCCAGGAAAGAGGGAAGATAAACACGACGATGGACGTGATGGAAGCATTCCGTAGGTCCATACAGACTTGGAGGACTTGGGTGATGGAAAAATTGGATCCTACAAAAAGTCATGTTATCTTCCGTGGCTATTCCCCAGTGCATTACAGGTACTACAAGTAAAAAATAATTGAATAATATGAGAAAGTAGATATTTTGGAAGCTCAAAAATGATGTTAATTGGACCAGAGATTTTTTTCTCTTCCTATTTGTAATTTAACTAGTCTAAAATTACTCCACTACAAACAAATATTCCCATTAGTAAAGATGATTTACAAGGCTTGATTGATAGCAATGAGTTCCACATGTGAAATTACAGGAATGGAACGTGGAACAGAGGAGGTCTCTGTGATGCAGATAAGGAACCGGAAACAAATTACACAAAGCTGGAACCAGAGCCCTTGCATAATAAATACATTTCAGATGCAATCAAAAATATGGAATATGGAAACAGAAAAGTTCAGTTCTTGAATATAACGTATTTGACTGAGTTCAGGAAAGATGGTCATCCTTCTTGTTATCGAGAGCCAGGAACCCCTCCTGACGCTCCTCAAGACTGCAGCCATTGGTGTCTACCTGGAGTTCCAGACACATGGAATGAGTTTCTCTATGCTCAGCTACTGTCAATGGGATATAGAACTAGGTGACACACAAGAAGAGGAAAAGATAAACAAATTCTTAGCCTTACTCATTGAGAAAATTGTCTAAAACTTGAGGCCTGTTCATAATTGGAACCGGGTTGTACTCAGGCTATTCTTCTACATTTTCCTCAGGGTCCGATTCACTGGTTTGCATTTCCTTAACTTTCTCAAGCTGCCTCAATAGAGCCAACCTTTCTGGACCATATGTGGAAGGTATCTGATAAAACGGATACTGTTAAGCTACTTTGAACAACTGATTTTAGCAGATGTAAAGAGAACAACTTGGTCAACCACACACCAGAGCTGGTACATATCTCTGGATAGCAGCCAACATGGCAGCATGCCCAACCGCTGTAACCTGTAAAAGTTGACCAACCCGTCAGGAGGAAGTCAATAAGATCAAACAAGACAAGGATAGAGTTGTTTTAACAAAAGTGGGGAATGCAAGCAGCAATCTTCTGGAATGTAGATGGTAACCATGAATAGGTTTGCATCAGAAATCACTGTAGATACAAACAAAACCATAGAGGTGATACTTCTCTTCCATCTCTTTTTCAGTCTATTTAACAGTTGTAATCGTTGTGGCCAGTAAATTAAGAACCGTCCAGTTTCAAATTTGCATATTTGAAAAAACAAAGGGGACTTATAATCTGGATAGTGATTACAATGAAATGACTGGAGAATGGTATATGAGATTTGGAACTTTTCCATTGAGAAACTACACTACTCAATGACAAAATATTCCATCATTTGACTCTCCCAGTTCAATTTGAGCATTCATAACAGCTAAATGGTATATTTTCCTTTCCATATCACCTAAATTCTTACATTTTTCTTTAAAATAAATTAAGTGCCTCGTTTTTTATTTTGAGCAATTAAGAATCTAATGTCTTAGATTGTGTCAATTAAGTGAACATATTAATACTTTTAACTAATGGTGCTAAATCTAGCGCCTACATGCCACCTGTGAAATTTTTTTTTTCATGTTAGTATCTTAAAAAAAGTGTGACAAACTTTTTTTAATTATCAAAACAAAAAGATTAAAAATTATCAATAAACTAACGAGTTCAAATACTAAATATTTAAAATTGTCACAAATTAGATATAGAAGCTAGTAACAAGATGGTATACCAACTATTGTACCATAAACTTGATTTTAATAAATTAGATGTGTTTTTTTTATTCTCAAAACTTTTGTTTCGGTAATTAAATGAAACTAGTCTTGTTTAAGATATTAAGCAAATTTTTGTTTTTGACACATGGCACTTAAAATGCTAATATGAAATTTTTTTGCCACATGGCATTGTTAATTAAAGTGTTATGTTGACGCTTAATTGGATACAATCTAAAAGTTAATTAATTTCTCAAAATAAAAAGATGGGACACTCTGACGGAACAAAGTTGAAAGTGCAATTCTATGACAGATACATAAGACCATGCAAAATTGACACCCGGAATTTCAGTTAAACTTACAGGAAGAAGCATTAGAACACCAATTGGAACAACTGAGGCTAAGTCGGTCATTGTTCTTTGCAAAGCTTTCTTTTCTTTCGCAGTCAAATCATCCCCAATCAGGACCCTCCTCAGCAATTCCATAGCTGCAGCAACATCAATAGCCAGAAGCTGGGTTCCTTGCCAGACATCCTGCTCATTGGTTACAACATATAGCATCAGGATGCTCACAGTCAAAGAGACAAAATAGCCAAGTGTATAGTATTGATCAACACACTGCACAGATAGCAAGACTTTAAGCAGCCTTGTCCTTTAGAGCAAAAGTTAGAAGTTTTTGCAGCAACCAGAAAACTAAAGATCCTTACAGTGTTAGGTGTTGTGAAATTCAGGCAACTAAGAGCTTAGAGAATCCACTAGGAAAAAAAGATCCTAAAACTTGATATTGATTCATTAAATCAGCAAATGTGTTGAAACAGAAAAGGAATTTCCATGGAATGTGACGAGATCTCTGAAGGAAATAAGGAATATGTCTACTAATATTTTTTCAATGAAAGCAACTTAAGACATAAAATTATAAAAATGAAAAATAATTGTTCAAGCCTATTAGATAAAATTACATTGACCTTCGAAGAGAACCGGAGAATAATAGGAAATAACTAGACATAAATAGCCAGGGAAGATGGAGGGAAGAAAGAGAATCAGCTATGCAGGCTACTGGATTTATTCCTTTTGAATCCAAATAGCATTCTCCAACTGGGAGCCATCACCTTAAAACTTATGAGGTGAAGGTTTCACCACATCTTTGTAATGACCTACAGCCAGAGTTACATCATTATTATCACTTAAAACTAATAGGAGAAAGGTGGAAGACATTCATACCGTGGTAGTTTCTTTTAGCTTGACAAGTGATTTGTCAATTATGTTTTCCTTTTTCTGATTCTGAACCAATTGAGCACCTATGTCATTGTTAGAATCAGGATGGTCTGCTGTAACACTAATATCCTGCAAAAGTTGAAAAAGAAAGCTAACAAGAAAGGCAGGGAAAGGAATCATGCCAACAGAGACAATCTGAGCAAGAGTGGTGCATCCAACAATAATGAAATTACAAGGTCATGAAGAAGATGTCAGTTCAGAAGTACCTCCTCATTTTCTGATTGTTCGGCACTTCTTTGCACCCGTTTTTCAAGTTCTATTAGTTCATTCCTTAGCAGTTCAAAGCGAAGGATTTCATTTGATTCTGAGCCTATACTTGTAGTAGTCTGCTCAGCAAGTTCATTTCCCTACATACAACAAACAAGTTCCAGTTACATTTTATTTCAACAAAACCACACCGGTTTTTAGCAGCATAATACATGCTGGATCCCCATGGAGCAACGTTATATAAACCAAGTAAAGCACATTATTATAAAGGATCATTCCCATAAACTATAGAACCAAATGAGCAACAACACCAGAGCACATAATACCATAACCATCACTAGTTTAGTGCATGGAAATATCAAGCAAGTAAAAAAAAGATATTTATAGAATTCAAAAACAAAAAAGAGTCATTAAAAGAAAATTAACTTTTCTTTTTTTGGTTGTAGAAAAGAAAGTAATGGGCCTGATGGCACAGTTTTAGAGCAGAGAAGTATAAAGCATGCAAATATAAGACCAGACAAATCATAGATAACAACAGCACTGGTTCAACCAGGTTAATGTAATATCCTATTACCTTATGCTAATTAGACTAGAAGAATAATTGATAAAAATTGGTCATAAATGTTTGCTTCTCCTCAACTTGCTATAGAACAATCCCTCAGAAATGCATATAGTTAACAAGAAATTGCTAACGTACAAACAGAGAATGTGGTAATAATGCCAAAAGTTAACTGCATAAACAGTAAATGTGATAGACAAATTGATAAAACAGGCCTACAGATTTATCCACGGCTGATAATGCAGAGCCACCCTTCTTGGTTGGAGCACGAACAAAGAAGCTCCATAGTCCATTAGACTTGCCAACAACTCTGGAAAAAATACATACATATATAGCACGAACTAAGGCTCAGGAAAGCGAAAAAATAGCTGACAATGAATAGACAAACATTAGAATCAAATGTGAAACTTCAGTCCATGCAAGCAAAAGCTATGGTCTATAAGACAAGTTTCCGACCTGTTGCTTCTGTCCATTATGATTGTGTTCTTTTTGTTTTTGTCATTGCTGTACTGTTGCTGCCCACCAACTGAAGACTGGGGATCATTGTCATCATCTCCCTATTTGATAAAGGAAATTTGAGTTTATACACAAATTTCAACTATGTAACTGTTACATTATGACCATAACTAACATTAACACAAAGGAATATTCATCAATGAAAAATCACAACATTTAAGCATGTAAAAATACATGGACACAGTTAAAAATGTCACTCCACAACAAAATCTTCTTTTCATCTCACCATCCTTTAAGAAGGGTGCTGATAAATGGGAGCAAGCTGAATGTGCTACAGATCACAGCAATCAGTAGGTGAAGTTTATAAAGTACTCAATAAAAAAAAACGTAAGGAAAATGAAAGTTAAACCTGTTGAAGGAAAGCTGCTTTGACTCTAAAAGATGCCTCCAAAAATTCAGCCTCTTTTTTCAGTTTTCTTATTTTCTCAAGGTCAGAACATGCAGCTTTTAGATGCTCCTTTCCAGAATAAGAGCCTGATACATGCAACTCTTGAAGCAATTTTTCCAGTCTGATCAGAGCTTCTTCAACACTCTTCAAGGCCTGAAACCAAATATCAGCATCATTGCTTAATCAGAGGCTCTCCAAGGCCTGTCCTTTAATTAGGATTTTTCTAAAGTTTCTTCTTACAAAGTGCATACCTCTTGTATTTGTATCCTCAAACCCCAACACATCAATACATATTTAATACTAATTTTGTAACAAAATTAAACAAACATAATATCACATTTTATATGATCAGCATTACAGTAAGTTTTATCAAACATTATATTGCTTCAACCTCAAAACAACTCTATTAAAAATCATTTTCATAGCAATTTTTAGCAGTTCACATCATGATTAACACGGTATGTTGTGTGTGAATATCCTGTTGCTCAGCTGAACTATAGATCACACAATTCAGGGTCCCATTTGCAACAAGAGATACAAGCTAATCTTAAGGATCCAACTAGAATCCCAAAAAAAAAAAAGAAACATATGTCTTTACTTCAGCCCTCAAATTACTTGGTGTGCATTTTGAAACAAGCTTATTTGAAAGTACAAGGAGAAAAGAGCCAACCTTGTCAAATGAATCTGATTCTTTGTCACTTGTCAATCCATTCATCTCATTAGAACTGGACTCTAAAACTCCACCCCTGCACACGCTGAAAGGAGTATAATGAAGAATTCTAACCATTTTAAACAAAAGACCTGTAGACCTATTAATAAACACCATCCCAAAGGTATGACTTGTGAGACAAAGAAGGAAAACATGATCTCCATGATGATAGACAGGACAAATTAGGGTTACTTTGCCTACTAAGAAATTGAGTAAAAAACACCTAGGATTCTTAGGTATCACACCCAAGGGTTGTTGAATCACATAATCAATTATGAGAAATTCTTAAAAAATGATTATTGAATGAATACTTGGATGATTATAAAATAAAATTACAAAGCTATTTATAATAATCTCTCGGTAACTTTTTCAAACAAGAATTAAGCATATTAATTCTAACACAAATGAAAAATAAATACTAATAAAAACAAACTCCAAACTCTAATAAGACATTTAGATAATAAACTAAAAATAATATATCAATAAATAAATCCTATGATGGCTATGCGCTATCACAAGATTATTACAACGGCTATATTCTTAATATAATTATTATTTTTTAAATAAAAAGTACAAGATGTATATCAAATCAACAGTACCATGAGGGTGCCACCAATTTACAGAATATTTACAGATCTATTAGCATATCAACAATGTTCCCAAAATCATGTGGCCCAACATCAATCAAGACCCAAAATATGAAACCATATATCCTTAATTTTATATAACTCTTCTTCAATTCCTTCAAAAACCCTATTGTTCATCTCTTTCAAATCATCCAAAAAATAGTCAATCTCTCATTGACCCTGTAATAACCCAATTAATCCCTAACAAATCGTAGATTATAACCCAAAGATTATATGCCACCGGACACCAAAAAAGAATATGGTTGCACGACTCAGTAGCACTCTTGCAAAGTAACACCTATTTACCATAGTCCTCTCCCTTCTCATCAACTTGTCTATAGTCAAGGTACATTCCCTACCCGCCTCCCAAACAAAGAAAGCAATTCTAGGCAGGGCCTTCACCTTCCAAATCTGATTGGCTTGGGAACCTTAGCCCTCCCTCCTCAACATTACTAACCAAGTGCTTATCAAACGATTTCACTGTGGAAACTCCATTCTTCAATTTCTAAACAAATCACACCATTATCATTCAATTGAGTAGTGGCCTAAAGTTGGAATACAGCTTCATATTCTTCAATCTCCCAGTCATTGAGGTTTCTCGTCACATTCACAGACCACTCCCTTCTATCATTGCCTTCCCCATAAGCCTCCTCCACAAACATATTCTTCGCTTGTGCTATGACAAAAATCTATGGAAATTGATTCATAAGACAACCCCTTCCAATCCAATCATCCTGCCAAATCAGAACCCTATCTCCTCTCCTCACCTTCCATTTAGCACTATGTCTCCTCAATACTATGCATATTCTCAATATAATTTTGTAAGGATCAAAGACATAATTCAAGAAATTCAATCGAAATGGATTAAATAATGCCAGAATTATCAAAAGGAACTGTCCACACTCAAGGAGTCAGACATCCCGAACAGATCAAGAGAAATTAAAAGAAATATTAATTAGGCACCTTGGTATCTTAACTTTTCTCTTTTAAAAAAAATCTTTTAGGCCAAAATATATTATGAGCCTGAACTATATAATTAAGGTGTAACAAAATATTTGGTATTTTGCTGGCAATAATCAGAGAGCCCAAGGATACAAAAAAATTAATTAGTATGCTAAGAAAGATCTTTTCTACAGTAGATTAACCCCCTCTGGACAGGCATGGATTAAATCCTCTTCTACCATAGTTACAATGGAGAAAAAAAAAAAAAAAATTAATCAGATTGAGCACACTGCCAGTGCAAATTTCAGAAAAACTAATGAAGACCCATTACATCATGTCAATCAAGATTAATCTGGAAGGAATCAGTAGTTCCTCTCATTTGGTCCAACATGAAAAGAAAGAGATAATTTTCTTTTTTTTTTGGAAGATGAAAGAGGTAATTTTCTAAAACACAGAATTGCCTATTGTAGTAGCATGCTAGCATCTGTGATCTGGTGGAACATGTGCATATCCCTATATAGTTCTTACACTAGCATCTTCACATTAAGCTTGCTCAAAATGTTTCAGCATTTCATGTCTTTCCTAAGAGTTTCATGTCAGGTCTCCCAGTATTTCCTTCCACTCTCAACATTCTAAGTGCCGCTTATAGCACATGCTAAACTTGAAGGAAATGTCAAATTCTAACACCTGCATCACAGGGTCTGCACACATGCTCTTTTATCACCACCATCACAGGAGCCGTGTTAATGCTTGAAACAAAGGGTAGTCATTGGTTATACTTACTCTGATAGAGGGAGAGAGAGAGAAGAGTTACGTTTTGGTTTCTATTACTTACTTTGATATCCCCAATTCTTCCATGCACTCCACTAGCTTGTTATGCCTAAACATTAAAGAAAGATAGTCTTACTACCATTATTTGGGTAAGCTTCAGCCTTTATCATTTGATCATTTTAATGAACCATAAGATTTGTTACCCCTTAGATAGGAATCTTGCTGCCTTGACATTGGAAGGATTCTCCAGCCATTTGCTGTACTTAATAAAGCTCTGAATCCAGTGAGAGCAAACATCTAACATTTGTGGGATAGCTTCAGCATTGGGAGGACCTTCTCGTTTATTTCTATGGCCATGTAGCTGCTTTGGGGTGCCAAGGATACCTGGATAAAAAGGAATCCAATCTAGCTCTTCACAAACAACCTATAAAATAAAAAATGAGATTGAAGTATCAAATTTTTGAAAAGAAATATGATGTCTATTCAGTAAATGACTAAATCTATGTAAGCTGACCTCTACATACAATTGATAAGAACTTATTGATGAAAGCTGAGGATAGTACAACACACTGCCCCCTATAAGGTACCTATGATGGAGAACCAAAATAATTGAATACACAAGCAGACTATAGAAAGCAATATCAAATTTGAATAGGAAAGAAATTATACAATAAAAGATACCTAATAAAGCCTTCAACGGGATCGCCAATAGTGTCAAATCCATTTGCAGATAAAAAGGACTGGGTACTTCTCCCCAAGGCAATAAAGAATCCAAAAATAGCCAAATCCCTCTCCAAAACCTGCAAGAAATCAGCAAGTCCAATGGAATTGAGAAGTTGATATCATATCGGTCTACTAACCAATTCAACAGGCTTATGCTTATTTGCTTTTACCTTCACAGATCTCATCATGATTTCCAATACAAGGCTGTTTCTTTTATTTTTGTATATTGCTTCGACAATATTTTACCATTCCAGCAGTCCCATGAAAAAAAAAAAGTGATTTAAGAGGATCTAAAGCCTAAATCAATGTATCTTATTTCCTTCATATCTAAAATGTTCCTCAATTATCCTAACCACTTTTTCACAGAAAAACCAATAAGTCAGTTACTATCATATTTGTTCTGTACTCTTCCTTAGTCCTCACCATAATTTTGTACATTTACAAATGCAAAGTGCATAAAGAGCTAGTTTGCATTAGATTCTTAAACGCATCAAATGATGCATGTCATCTTCATAAGCAAAATGTTGGCAGCAAGATCAAGTTACTTCAAATATCAATTTAAGTTTGAACTTTTCCACCAGAAGTCAACACCAGAAGGGCTGAAGAACCTAGAGCTCTCTCTAAATACATATATGTAACCCCTCGCACTAACCTCAATATTTTCGGATGTTGTTAGCCTTGACCATATTTTTTCCCTATCAATCGCCCGTTGCAGCTGCTTCTGTACAAGATCCACCCAGAAAGTGACTTCATCTGAAGCCCGGTCATTTTTCACTCTGCATGCTGCAGCTCGAGGGCCAAAATGGACAAGAAACTCTCTGCGCAGACCAACATTCTTCAAAGAATGATAAGCTTGAGCAATGGGAACATAATCAACCAACATGTCCATCAATCTACCAGTTATTTCTGGAATCATTGAAGAGAAATGTGGGCAGGAAACTTTTGCTGGGCCAAGTTTTGTAATCGCAGCAATGCAAGTCAATGCAAGCATGAGAAGTGATATATCTTTCTCAGTGCCTTCATTCAACAATTTGCCTCTCCCACCCCTGGATGTAAACATGAAGCAACATTATTTCTGCATGAACCTCACAATCAAACAATTGTTTCACAGGAACTTTTAGCATGGACAAACATTGAGCTGATGACATACACAGAGGTGGCAGCCAGAAAGTGTGCATCCCCCTCAAAGTAAGTTACAAATGATGTCACCACCGTAGGGATTTGCTGGGACCAAAACCATTCATAAGCTTCAGGTTGCTTGGCTGATAATTCGTCCCTGATCATGGTCTCGAGAGGAGCCGACTGGCGTAGTAAACTGGATGAAAATGGGAACACAAACGAGAATTTAAGGAAACTGAGTTCATTTGTATTTTGAAGACAATATTGTTGAACAGTCAAATAACAATGAATAGATATTCAGACTCCACAACTAAGGGAAGGTACAAGCTTGTGCCAAATACTACTACTACAACAATGATAACTATTTTACCACATACAGTTCAACTGAAATTCATTGAAGATAGAGTTGAGTTCTTTTCCAGCTTGTTTGGCTTTCTCTTCTGTTGATATGTCAATTAAGTAAAAGACACCGTGATGTCCAAGATGCATGTTTTTAAAAGCTTAAGACTCTGTAGTCAGAATCTCTATTCATGTGAGACCAAAATTTTATGTCAGTAGTCATTCAAAAAATTTACTGAAATTACCATCCACTTGGGAAAGGATATGCTGAAGGAAAAGAAGGTTCTCTTAAATAGTTAATACCCTAAATTCCAGTCTAGGAAAGCATATATTTAAACATTAAAGGTGTTTCCAATTAATAAAAAGAAGTCCCACGAGGCAAGCATAAATCTAAGAAGCTTATGGGAAGCTAAATGCAAGAAGAGAAATACATATCACAAAGTACCTCCTTTGGATAAAAACATTTACATCCCTGTCTCTACCATCACCTCTGGATGAAATCTCAGTTGCAGCTTGCAGTAAAGAATACACAGAAGCCTGAGAAAATTCACGAATTTTAGCTAGCCTGACTACTGCTTCAGCATATAGTAACAGAGAATAGATCAATCAAGATCCTAGCACAAAAATTACCTCAAAATTTCTAAGCTCAAGATCATCAAAACATTCTTTTTATAGAAGGAAAGAAAACATTAACTTAGAATTTTTTACACTTTAAAAAGTTTTTTAAAAAAATGATGAGGTCTAAGAACCAAGTCTTTTAAGGCTTACAATTCATGAGGCTAGTAAGTATAGTAATGACTCAATAGAGGCAACAAAGGTGACAGCATCCTTGCAAACATACAATAGATATAGCCTTGTACATTTTGTACACGGGTTGGCACCCCTTTGGTGTCTGTTTATTAATGATACATTTTATACTTTTTAGTTCCAAAAAAAATAAAGATATAGCCTTGTATATTGACATAGTATAGGTCGAGAGATGATTAGTGGTCGCCGATATCGGTGACGAGAGGGAATGGTCAGAGTGTGTGTGAGTGGCCTGGTATAGGTCGAGAGATGGCTAACGGTCGCCGATGTTGGTGACGCAAGTGAAGGAAAATCGGGTATGTGAGTGGCCTGGTATAGGTCGTGAGATGGCGAACGGTCGCCGATGGTGGTGACGGGAGAGAAGGATTAGAGTGTGTGTGTGTGGCCTGATAGGGGGTCGATAGATGAATGATGGTCGCCGCTGATGGTGACGAAAATGATTGAAACTAGTGTGCGTGTGTGGCCACTAGGGGTCGATAGGTGTTAACGGTTGCCAAATCTTGGCGGTGAATGGTACCACTGGTACGCCTAGAGTGCCGTCAGGGAACGGACACCTAGGGTAGGTAGAGTTGTAAGTGCAGGAGGAAAATTTAGTGTTCAGTAGTGAACTATTGGTAAAGGCATAAGGTTTTATATTGTTGCACCTCACGCATATATTTTGAGTTTTACCGTACTGAGTTAAATGAACTAGCTCTTTCTCTTTTTACAGATGAAGTAGGGACGGAGTCTGGATCGAAGTTGTTGGATTCCGAACCTAATGTGTAAGTACAGAATGAAGAGT
>NW_019014588.1:598649-608939 GCF_000150535.2 Carica papaya
TTCGAAATCTATAAACCAGACAGACAGATTAGTTTGTTATGATGTGATAGGTGCATCCATGGCAAGCAGATACATATCCTGCTAAAGCAGTAATTAACACATGTGGTTCTTGGTTCTCAATAATAACACCAGGGTGTTCAGAATTGCTCGAATAAATGTTCTTAAAACAATAAGTATTTGAGCTCAATACAAAATTTTCATATGAATTTGTAGACAATTATTATTTTGGAAAATATTTTCACCACAGATTTTAAGAATAAATATGTTATGTATTTGGGTAAAGATATGGATTATTATTCATTAAAAAAAATATAGATATGAATAATTAGCATATTGAGAAAATCAATGTTTAACTCTGAGAATCAGTTTCAAACTTTTGCCATATGAAAGTTCTATATTTAATATATCATTAAAATAAAATTAAAAGTTCAAAAGAAATAAGAGGAGCATTTTTTTCATTATATCATTCTCTATCATGTCATGTAGCTCTATATCGTGTTATACTAAATGTATAGAAGGAATCAACAATAGTACTTCTAGAAGATAATATCTGCAAGTCGTGCACAAGAGAATAATTGCCAAAGATATAGTTTATGGTGGCAGCTTACGTCCTCTTTGCCAGTGAATGGTCGAACAACTCCGCGTTCCTGAAGAGACTTCTGGAAGTCAGCGAATTTCCATGTACACCGCTCAGCTCCTACAACATAGACGGGTTTCCTGCAGCATTGTTATGAAAGCAAATATGCAGGTACGTATAAGTTCAACTAAAGAAATACTTGTTAAGAGATTGACCTAGTTATGTCCAAACATACCCAGTACTGCAAGCCTCGCTTAGCATACTCACTGAATCAGCAGTAATGACAAAAGCATCGGCCCAAGCTAGATGCCCTAAATGTGGATTAGGACCTGAACAAGGTGACTCAAGTACATGATAATGATCCTCACTATTGTGAAATCTGCACTGAAAGTGAAGAGAAAAAATGTTTGCACCTTTCCCGTCCCAAATGTACACCTTAGGGTTAGAGCTAAATTCTTGCATCAAAATTTTGGATACCTGTCAATAAGAGTGTCTAGGAAAAACAATGCATACTAAGATAAAAAAAGAAATTTAAACCAAAAAATTGCCGAAGCATTCATACCCTCTCAGGTGTCCTCCTAGAGAAAGATATTCTGAGGCTTCCACAACTCCAGAGAACACTGTGCAGCATAGAAGCTAACTGCTTTGCAAGATCAGCACCATATGGGCAGTTGCCTATGCAAAGATTCCAGATTGAGATACTAATTCTGATAATAAATATAAGAATGCATAATGCAACATCAGGTGCTTCATGAACCAAAAGAAGGCTTATGTTGATCAGGTTTTTGTTAGTACTGAGAAACCTTTAAAGGTTTAC
This sequence comes from Carica papaya, assembly GCF_000150535.2. The sequence continues at coordinate 600,044 of NW_019014588.1, forward strand.
CAGAGGCGTCGAGCTATGTAATAAGTTGGTAAGGGGTCGCTTTTGTACCTAACCGTGACAGGTAGGATTGTGGGACTGGTTAGTTACAGCTGTTAGATCCAAAGAATCATGTGTAAATAGAGAATATCGACACGATTGTATCAAGATTGAACAAAAAGAAACTTCCATTCTCGATTCTCTCTCTAGCTACTTATCTTCCTCACTCTATCTCTCTCTCTCTCTCTCTCTCTCTCTCTCTCTCTCTCTCTCTCTAATTTCTTCTCTCTTCCCAAACCTACTTCAGTCGTCAGAGCTCAAGCTCAAGGCTCTTGATAGTTTTCCTCACAAATGAACACCAAAAACAGCTGAAAGAAGTCACTAGCAATACGAAGTATAGATTCTTTTAGCAAAAATCAGTTTAAGCACAGAACTATCAGAAACCTCTGACATTGTAGAAAATGAATACTACTTTTAAGCCCAGTGAGCATAACACATTAAGGTTATGTTTATAACAAATCAGCAAATCTCATGAAAATCTTTTGAAAAATTATATTTAACTTGATTAAGAAATTTTTAAAATCTCTTCTAAAAAGATAAAAACTAGCCTTCTTGGAAATTCCAATTTATATTGGGACAATCTAATTCAAACTAATAGAATTTGAAATACATTGTTCCAGTTCCATTTGAATTCTCTAGGAAGTCACTTTTGTCATCTTCTAATAGTAGATTCTAAATCAATTCACAATTTATTGATTTGTTCCAAACACAACCTAACTGAAAAAAATAATTCCACTATACCAACAAGGTAAGTAATGCAGAAATATTTGAATTTTCAGAAGTATCCACCAACAGAAATTTTAAGGCCTATAAATGTCTTCCAGTTTTTTTATATTCAAATATGCTAATAACGTCAGTCACCTTAAGGATATTCTGCACATCTTCCAAATAATAGTTTGCCAGCCACTAATTAACATCAAACAAAATGTAAACATAGACTCCTCTCTAGAACACAGCATGACAACTTTATAGATACATGACATATTACTTGCAGGTCCTCCAATATTGACCACTAGCAAAGGCTTCAGAAGAGGTGCAAGCTCATCATGCCAGGCAGAAGCAGCATTCCTAAGTGCAGCAAAATCAATCCGATGGAGAGCTCCCACCGTGAGAATCTAGATTTCAAAAGCCAAGCTTGTAAGTCATACACAACAATAATATAATAAACTACAAAGAATAACTAGAAATTGACAGACATGCTAAACTTTTCTATAGAGTGAACTCATGGTATCAACCAGCAAACATACCACATTTCTACCAGGGGGTTCGCGTGGAGTTATCCATCTCCGAAGAAACCAAGGAATTTGCTTCTGTGCATGAGGGGTCAATGGATAATAGTCATGACGAGGTGTAATAACCAGATCAAACCTGTCGAGTTGTGACCTTGGATGTTGTATCTGATAATGTTGTCAAACAAGGCTAAACAGTATTTAATATATAATTGGAGCATACTAATCATTGTTAGAAATAACCATGAAAATAAGCTGGACAACAATATTAGCAAAACGAATGCATGATACCAAAATTAAGAAGACTATATTCACAGTCAGAAAGAACAGAGGCAACCTTCTGTGTTGCTTTTCTACTAAAAGAAACAAAAGCTAACAATTTAGAGCCATTGTCTTATGGGAACACCTATATCAATTTAACAATTGCGTGAATAAGTCAAATTCTACATAACTGAAAAAACAAAAAGGACAAGTTTTAAGTCAAATTCAAGAAAACCGGAAAAGGAAAAGAGAAGAAAAAAAGTTAAGCCGAACAAGAACAGATGCAATATTCTGCCTTACTCTCCACTAAAAGCAGACCAAAGCTAATAATTCAGAGCCATCAATTTCTAAAACCACCTATATCAATCTAATAACTGTGAAACAAGTCAAATTTAAAACAATTGAATAAAGGAAAAAAGTTTAACCTGAACAACGAAAACATTATCTCGAGCTAACTGTTTAATGGAGCTTGCAACTGTTACAGTATCCCGACCAGAGGCAACTACTAATAATGGACCATCCCTATCTTTCAGAAAAAGAAAGGGAAAAAACACAGTAAAAATACATAATTTGATAAGAAATGAAAGCATAAATACTTATGGCTATGAACACGCAATAGGTTTATATAGTATTATAAATACACCACCAGAACATATTACAGATAAGTAAAGACACTATCCATTCAAGATTCAGATTGCCATTATCGCAAGGGAGGAAAAGCATACTTCTCGAATGTCTCACAAGCCATATTTGCGATCTGCTTTGCATCAGCTTCTAAAATATCAGACAAGCCTACAGAACACGCCATTTTCATCAACAGGAAAAAACAACCACCAATTTCTCCTCCAACACCAACAAGAATATCGCTTAATCAGTCATTCTACAAGTAAAACTTTGAGAAGATTAACTACCTGTTGCCTCAGCCGAAAATGGCGTCACTCCGCTGCCAACAAATGTCGACTTATACAGCGAATCGCCACAAATTTGCCTAATGTAGTGATCAAATTTTTTATGGATAGAAACAGGAAGCCAATGGAGCCATTTATTGAAACCTCCTCTTGGTCTAGTTACTCGCTGCATATAGCGAGCGATGAACGTCGAACACCGGAACAAATAATTAAAAAGAATGCTAATTACTTAATCAAAGCTTAGATAAAAATATTTATATAACAAAATAAAAATATGCGGCAAATGAGCTAAAACAATAATAAATTTTTAAGAAGAAAATTGAAGATAAGGGAAGAGAAGCTGGCTTACGTAGAAGGAGTAACGGCCGGAGAAGCCCAATGCGCGAACCAAGCCGACGCACTGATTTTCTGCGCCGGCGAAACCGTTTCCGATCACAACTGCTCGTCTGATTGCGCCATAGAACCCAGCTTCGAAGATATCGGGCACGCCGGCCAACCTGACCGGTGGTTCTGGGAGTCTGATCGGCCGCATGGCCGTAGTAAAGTAGTAGCCTGCGGCGATGCAGAGGATAATATAATTCAGTTCGCTCGTCTTAAATGCTCAGTTTTCCATTGCCGGGGAAACAGAAAGGAAATGGAAACGAAGACGGTAAGTAGTTTTCGGTTACCGCCCGAAAACTTTTATGCGTCGCCGACGGGAATGTTTGTCCCTGTCTATCAACGCCAGATATGAGAAAACAAAAATAAATAAAAATAAAAAGAAAATCGGGTCGATCAAAATGGAGTTGCCTGGTGACTCAATATTAACCCGACCCGAACTTTTAAAATTAATTAAAGATTAAAATTAGTATACTTAATAAAAAATTAATTTGCTCTTTTACGTTATATAGATGATAACAATAAGCATTATGAAATAAATATATACTAATAATTTTTGAAACTTTTTGAATTCTTAATTTTAAATAAAAAACTTATGTGGTAAACTTATTTTAGTATAACTAGTAAAATTGCATTTAAGAAAATTACATATTTAAATAATTTTGTAAATTTAAATATTAAATTTTACAAAAATTAAAACCGAATTTCATTGAAGTTTACAGTTCAGAAATTACTTAATAATTTAAGTTAATTTAAGAATTAAGATTAAAAATATTGGTTTTCAAAATAATCGACCGGTTCAAGAATCAGGACATTTGGAGAATTCCGGACTACCCGAAACCGACCCGAGTCTCCATTCCCCTTCAAAAGTTTGCTGGGAAATTACTCGTGCGGCGAGTAGTGTCTCTCTCTCTCTCTCTTTCTTGCGAGGATGTGGGCAAGCGCAGAAGGAGGTCCTCCCGAGGTTACTCTTGAGACCTCCATGGGTTCTTTCACTGTTGAGGCATTTCTCTTTCTCTTCTCCCTCTCGACCCCACTCTTTTTTTCTTTTTTGCCTTCTGTTTGGTTGCTGAGAAAAGGAAAGAATAACTTTTTTCTAAAACGATTCAATTAGCATTTCTAGGTTTAGTTTGGTTGAGTGATTTTAGTTTATCTGCTCCAGATAATGAGTTATTTAGGGTAGTTTTACTAATGAATGCTTAAGTGCTTTGCTTCCATCTACTTCCTCGGTTACCAAACTTCGAGATAGACGGAAATTTTGTGGCTCCTCGTTTGTTTTGATTGAATTTAATGTAATTCACAGCTTTATTACAAGCATACACCAAGGACTTGCAGGAACTTCATCGAACTCTCCCGTAGAGGTTACTACGATAATGTCAAATTTCATAGAATTATTAAGGTTCTCTTTCTACATTGCATTATCTGCTGAAGAACACAGCTTTTTTTTTTTTACTGTAATTGGCGAAATGGATGAATTAATTACATTTTGATAAATTTTATATTGATCGGTGGATCTAGGATTTTATAGTGCAAGGTGGAGATCCAACAGGAACTGGAAGGGGTGGAGATTCCATATATGGGTAAGCTTTATTTTTTTGTTACATATCTAAACTCTGAGTAGCGATCATTTCTTGAAAAGATATGACTAAGATTATGCCATTTTTTATTCCTTTTAACCAAAATAATCAACCGATCGATATTAATTGAACCAAACTAGCTGATTTCGGGACTATAACTGAAACTGAACTGATTGAATTATCTCGGTCAGTTAGGTTATGGCTTATAAATTTTGTACCTGGCAAACTCTATAGCTCATAAACTCTATGGCTTATAGAAGCTCTCTTAATCTTTTATCCATTAGTGATAACTAGAAATCAGCGCATACAAAGAAACAAAATAAAATTTGTACTCGAGAGCCGAGACCGTAAGACTTGACTTGAGACTTTGAGTCTTGAGAGTTGAGAGAGATCATATGAGATATGAGAGCTTCTGGCTCGAGTAGTGGAGCAAGAGCTAGAAAGAGCTTCTGGTTCGACTGAGAGGTGAGAGGAACTGAGGCCATGAGGGTGCCTTGTGCCATTGTGCGTTCGTGCTGGTAAAGAGTATGGTGGACTGGGAAAAGCTGAGAGGGACAGGATAGTAGAGCTTCTGCATTTCGACTGAGAGGCAAAACCCGAGAGGGTGGGTGCTGCTGTGCCGGTCAGTGAGGACTGAGGGAGAAGACTCAGGAGAGTGTGTGTCAAGAGGGAGAGGGACCTGGGTGAGAACTGAGGGCCAAGGGCGGTAATCAGAATTGGGAAATTGGGAATTAGGGTTTAGGTATTATATTATTATATATAATTATAATTTAAATATAAAAACATATATGTTTTAAATAGTTATTCAGTCAGTTGAGTTCACTAGTCCAGCAAACTGCAACCGAATTGATTTTTGACCTAGCCGAACTGACTTAATCGAATTGAGCAACATAACTGGTTTAACCAAACTGGTCTCCCTAACCAGTTCAGTTTGAACTAGTTTTTTGGGCCTGGTTCGGTTCTGTACACCCCTATATTGGAACATCTATTGCTCCAAACAATGTTTGATGACTCTTTCTATGGACGAACACCAATTTCCTGTTATCCTTTTGGTTATTAGTGTTGGAAGGGATTGTTACACGGATTGTATTGTTATTAATTTCAGTGCTAAGTTTGAAGATGAGATCAAGCCGGAGTTGAAGCACACAGGAGCTGGTATTCTCTCCATGGCAAATGCTGGTCCAAATACAAATGGTAGCCAGTTTTTCATAACTTTGGCACCAGCGCCATCTCTGGATGGTAACGATATGATTGTCCTTGTTTTCTCTAAGAATTGTATAGTCAGTCTTCTTGAAATAATTTCCTATACAGGCACTAACTTTTGTTCAAAGAGCACATGTGCAAGCATATTATCTATTGTATTCAATCTGTAATGTTATTTTTCTAGTAGAAAATATCTTTTTCTTTTTTGGTTGAGAGATGAGGAGGCACGCTGCTTCAGGTTTCCATGAAGTTTAGACCATTGAAATTATAAAGGTTGGCATTGTAGTCCAAACAACAAGGCTTTCCATTTTGAATGAAAGATACAACTTGCTTACCTTCGTGTGGCTAGAAGCAAACTGGAACTCCAGTTGGGATCAAATTCTTGCCTAATTTGTTAGACAGACCTCAGTATGGATTGTGGGGTTTCCTTGTGTTTTTATGATGCTTAATATTTTGTTATTGTCATGCAGGAAAACATACAATATTTGGAAGAGTATGTCGGGGAATGGAGATTATCAAGAGACTTGGTAGTGTCCAAACTGATAACAGTGATAGGTTAGTATATCCTGATGCTTTTTCTTCTTGATTGGCAATATATTTCTGATTTTTAATGCTATTGATTTAGAGAAATTGCTGTTATACGTGTTATGGGTTTCTTTGAAAATATGAGCAAAACTGTATGGACATAGGCCGACCATCTTTTTACAACCAATATATATATTTGCTGTGCAGATGACCTTTGAAAAGTGAAAAGCTAATGGTTTTTATAAAATGACAACATAATCTAACAGAAACTGAATTGTAATAAAAAACTTTGAATTGCAGCAAAAGTAAACACTAAAAAAGAAACTGCACTTTGCAAATATACACACACACACACACACACACACATATATGTATATATAAAATCAACGATTAAGTAACATCTAGAGGGTAACATGGTATGGTTTCTTTTTATGCTGCAGTCGAACTCACTCAGCCGCATGTTGACTACATTAGACACAATGCTTTTACTCTTGAAGCTTTTAGTTAACAATATGAGTAATGGGTTTTACTCCTGAAGTGTTTGTAATGAATATCCATTTCTCATTCATCACTTTTCTGCACATTATATTGACTCGTACAAAGGCCTGTACTTCAAGTCTTTTCTTATAAATTTCCTCTTTTAATTCAGGCCAATCCACGACGTGAAGATATTACGAGCAACAGTCAAGGATTAAGGCTGCAGTCTACTCGTACTTATTTCTTCCTTTTAATACACACTGATCCATGCTTTGTACCAATATCAAGGCTATTGTTTCTTTGACCAACATTCAAAACTGAAGATTATGTGTTTGATGAGATCTTTCCCTGGGAACAAGAGAGAAACAAAGGGCAAAATGAGTTTCAGAATTCTGTTATATAAATTTCTCTTTTATACCACGTTGATTCCTACTGCCATCTGAATTTGGAAAATTCAATTGCCAAGTCTCCTTTTATATATTGACAATCATTATGAAAATTGAACTCAATTTGTTAGTGTTGCCATTAAAGATACAAAAGGTAAAGACTATGACTATACATAGAAAATGAATGGGCCAATGGAGTTTGAGGTAATGCTTACAGGTTTCTTGACCTTGGATTAGGTTCCCAAACACTTTGCATTCAAGACCTTTATTATTAAAATCATATCAGATCGGCCAGCTACAATTATCTGTTTAATGTTTAGTCAGATTAGTTCCATTGGATAGCTACATTAAATAAGAAACAATTTAAAATAGCCAAAAGTAATAAAAATGGCCTACTCCAGGGCCAATTAGTTTCAAAAATTCAAAGTAACCCAGAATGCATACCTGTGAATATTTATAAATTCGAAGTAACCTAACGAACATCAGAGCAAACATCGTAGTTTAAGTTAATTCATATAATTTCCTATTATCATACTCACAGTCAAGTGAGATCACAGACTAACATTACTACACAACAGGTATGATAAAATCCTTGATCCCCTGGTGATCCAACTGATCTTCCCAAGAATCGCAAACCACAAGCCAGAGCCTTGAGAAATTTAAAAAGGAAAAAGAAAAAGAAAAATACAACTCCTTTAATATACAGGCCACAACTAGTTCCTATAATCCAGATCAGAAAAATGTCATACAGATAAGCAACTTATAGCATCATCTCTCTTCCAATCCGCTATAGCTTTCGATGAAGAAAAATCAAAGCAGCAAAAATTCGGCATTCTTTTCCCCGAAAAAAATGGTGTCCTTCACAAGGTGGCAAGGTACTGTTGTGGCAGTCACTCAAAAATTCAGCTTATGAAACCATAGAATGACACATGGCTCAAGTAATTCTGGCCTTGCAGAGGGGAACAAGAACAATCTCTTGAATGGAAGCAATCTCTGGTTGCCTCAATGAACTCCAACATCAGCTCAAGTTGCCTGACTCTATGCTCTTATTTGACTGACTCCCATTCTCTTCACAAGTGAAGGAATTCATTAGAGATGATGGGACTGGACCAAAACCATTGCTCTTGATAGTTCCAAGACTTTCCTCTTTAGGGACTTTGTTTGGCTCCGTGTTTTTTGCATGTGACTCCTCACAAAACCCCTGTTGCTGTTGCAGCATTTCTATACGCCTCAAAGATGGCACATCACCTTTACAGTAGCGTTCCCACATGTTCCGGTATGTTGACTCTAGACTAAGGGTAAAGTTAGCTCCATCACATACAGGTGATTTAGCCATGAGTTCCCGAAGGCTCATCCTCAAGGTAGAAAGGGCTGTGATGTCAGAGGCCAACTGCAGTGCCAATTGGACATATTCATCTTCATTTTTGGCAATCAGATGTCCTAGCCCTATATTGCATGTAGTCATAAGTTCAAATCAATTGAAAGTAGAAAGCCATGTAATTAAGACCACAGTATTGTGATTTTTTATTTTTGATAAGAAACACTATTATCACTATGACTAATTGAACAAACAACGATTTTACAGGTTCACTGCAGGCTATCAACATAAAAACAAATGGAAAATGATCTAACAGAGTAATTTAATAGTTACACATAATGCATAATCTACAATCTTTCTATCTAGAAAATCTGGGGTAGACAACCCAAAACAACAGAGTACCAAATTTGGTTGCACACTCTTTGACTGTTTAAACAATGACAGGTTACACAAGATATGAACACTGTGATCAAATGAAAGTGCAGGGAAAATTGCTTACCAACTTTGGAGAGCAGACTCACACCAACGTTGTGGGCATGTACAGAACCGGCCATGGAAACACATGGAACTCCCATATATAGAGATTCACATGTTGTGG
>NW_019014588.1:626186-636836 GCF_000150535.2 Carica papaya
TACCCCTGGCTCGTTTTTCAATGCTGAGTTCCCCTGTGGCCAAATCGGAGCCAAAATCCCGGCCAAACGGCTGGAAAACACGGCCGAAATCCAGCGGCGCTGCCGCGCCCCTCCTCGATTTTTGTCTCCGATGAGGCCCTTCTCGGCCTCCGTTTGATACAATTTTTATATCACCGTGATCACCATTCTTTTCTCTACATGTTGATCGGAGCCAAATCACTAAAACACGAACCTCGCCGGAGAGCCGTCGCACCCGAGAGCACCGCCGCCGGTAAGCTTCGGTTTTTCGTAATTTTTTAGCCCCCCGAGGGCCTTAGGGTTGTTTTATCGTAGGGACCGATGCAAGTGTGGCCGAATTCGGCTGGAAACGGCCGAAAACGGCTAACCCGAGGCGAATCGTCGCCGCAAGCAGCGGCGCCGTCGCCAGAGCACGACGGAGCTGCTGTGCCGGAATTGCGATATTGGCCGAAAGGGGCCCTGGGTCTAATCTGGAATTTTTTGGGACACGTGCAGGTACCAGTAGTGCGTTTCAGTTCCTCGGGAAAAATTCAGAAAAAATTAGGGACAGCTTGTAGGCGCACTGTAGAGCCGCATTCGGACCCCGAAACAAGTAAGGATTCCTCACTCTATTTCCTATCACGGTATTAAAGTTCAATAAATGATAAAACGGTATTTCATGAATCAATAGATGTGTGAAATTGTTTAAGGTCGCTAATGGAGCCCGAGTCTGGTGTGTTTGTCGGTTAGCTGTTGTTTGGCCTATTTTACAGTTTTAAATGCAGTATGAGGTCTGATTTTTTCATTTCATAGTTTCGTGTGCATATTTTACTGTTTTATTGATTATGGGTTGAATGACTGAGAACCCGATGTTGTATGTTGTCTTGTTTGGCATAAATTACTGGTTTGTTTGTTTGTGTGTGAATTGATGATGCTGACTGAGGAAAAGGGGAATGAAAGGTTATGTAAATTGATAATTGTATAATGTGGTCAGCCTGACTAGATATTCTAGGAGATGGTGGACGGACCGGGTCCGTAGGGAACCCTACCGGGATTGTGGTCTCTCATACCGGACGGGGTATGGAGACCTTATGTGTTTTGGCGCCCATACCGGACGGGGTATGGGGACGGCCCTAGAATCTGATTACAAGTGTTAAGGGTTCACGAGTAGCGGGACCCCTATGGATCCCCATGGATACTAGTAGGCTGGTAAATGAGGAAAAATATGTTGTGTAATAATTGAATTGCAAAAGGCGTGATAAGTATTATGTTATACAGTTCATATGATTTCATGATGATGATAATGTTTTTGCTTTCGTATATTGTTTTATAAATTTCGCCGAGGTAAATGGATAGTAAAAGATTTTATTATTGATAAAAGAATTTGTTGTAAATTATGCTCCATTAGTCCTTTTGTGTTTTCTACCCACCTCCGTGACGGTGAGATAGTGTGATCTCTTTACTGGGCTGGTGTAGCTCATTCTTTATTTAATCATTTCAGATCAGGAAGACATTGTTCCCGAGCCCGTTCCGCAGGAAGACGGCAAAGGGGACGCCTGAAGACTCCGTAGTCATATTTATAGATTTTATTTTTCAAGTTTCTCTTTTAGTTAGTTTGTTCTTTTATACTTTGAGCACGTTTTTGGTTTTAGTGTAAGGGATGTTTAATCAAAATTTTTATTACGCTTCCGCATCTGACTTTTTTAATACACATATTTCATTTTAAAATTCGGGGGCCGTTACATGAAAAGATGTGATCTAATAAACAGATAAGGTAATAGCCTCGGTAGATATCCTAGGAGATGGTGGACGGGCCGGGTTCATAGGGAACCCTACCGTAAACGTTGTCTCGTACTGGATGGGGTATGAAGACTTGGTCATTTGGCGCCCATACTGAATAGGGTATGGGGACAGCCCGCTTCATCCTTATACTGGACAGGGTATTGAGGTTTAATGTATTGACACTCATACCGGACGGGGTATGGGGACAGCCCTGGAATTAAGATTGTTAAGGAAAATGGTTCACGTGTAGTGGGGATACCCCTATGGATCCTCATGGATACTAATAGACTGGTGAAACGAAAAACGGTGATAATTAGTTATTGTTAATGAATATGAATTTATGATATGTTATATGTTACTGATTGTGCATGAAGTTATGATCTGTATGATGTTACTCTCTTTATAGGTTGTTTTCAAAGATTTCTCAGTGGTAAGTAAATGGATAAACGATTTTACTTTTAATGAATGTATTGGTTCAAAATTTGTGCTCCATTAGTTATTTTTGATTTTCTACCAACCTTTACTTTTGTATCGGCGATATAGTGTAATGTCTTTACTAGGCTAGTATAACTCACCCCTTATTTAACAATTTCAGATCAGGAGAACCTGGTTCCCGAGCCCGATCTGTAAAAAGGTTGAGAGTATATGTTAGATACTTTATAGTTTCCTTTATTTTTTTCATTTCTCGTTTTCCCTTCAGATAATTTATTCTGTGCTGTTTGTTTAGTACTTTTAAGTTATTGTGTAAAGGATGTTAACTTTAACATTTTATTTCGATTCCGCACTCAAATTATTATATACATTTCTTTTTAAAATTTCGGGACCGTTACAATAATAATTAAATTAAATTAAGTCTCATATAGCATATTATATTTTTGACAAAAAAATGAATGAAATTTATTATATTACGAGTATATTATGAATTAATTAATTTATAATATTTAATTTAATATATTAATATTTTAACCAAAAAAAAATATTTTCATGATGATCAAGTTTTATTAATTGATAATTATAACACAATAAAAATATGATTTAATATTTTATTTATATAAAAAAAAGTTGGGATCTGTTTTAAAATTAATAATTATTTAACACTTATTTCCGTGATATTTTATTTTGCTTTAATTTGTATCATTTTTAATAATTAAAATAAATATGATATTTTAGATGTAATAAATTTACATTATCATTTAAAGTTAATTGTATGTCATGCATTTATTGAAAATTTCATTAGAAAACAAAAGAAAATGATAATAATAAAAAACTACGACTCCAGGCCAAAATCAGCTTATGTGATAACGAGGAAACTAAAAATAAATAAATTAAATATTAGAGGAAATTATAAATTAATTTAAAAAAAAAAATGGTTGGGGCTAATTGATGTTATAGAAAATATGGTTGTTTACATATATTAAAATTAATTTTTTTAAAAAAAATACTGCAGTTTCTCCAAATTTTGATTTTTATGCAATAAATTAATGATATTATAATATTTTATTTAGATTTAACAAAACTTTGAATATATTACTAATAATATTTTAAATAATATAATTAAATATTTATACTTAATTATAAATGTCTTAATTATTCATGACGACTTAAATGGATGGGACTCTTATTTTCTTTATATAAAAAAAAAACTTTTTGTTCTATTTGATTGCAAGATAGTTGCTTTCATATTTTATTTTTCAATTATAAATTAGTTTTCTATTTAATTTTTTGTAAAGTCAATTATTTAAAATAAAAGTTAAATTATCAATTTAATTGTAACACCTGGCAAGTCCAATGTCTCATTCGGCCTAATAAAATAGAAAAAAAAACCCACCCGAGCCTGAACCTTAGGCCTGCATGAATAGCCTTCATTTTTTTTTTTCTCATATACAACACCATAACAGTTTTAAGGTGAGGTTAGTAGAAAGAAAAAAATGAGGACACTCGAGTGAGGAGGAAAAGAGAAAGCAACTCTCGAAAGGCTAACATGGAAGAGGTAGCGCGAGAGACCTCGTCAGAATACAACCACAGACGAGGCAGGTTGTTAGGAAAGAAGTCTACCACTGCGATTTGATACCACACTCGGAAAAGATAGGTACGTAGATTTTGAATGGTGAACTCTGTAACGGTAAATCAATTATGAAATTCTTGTCAGATTATTTGACAAGTGCGTATCAAACACTGAAAAGGGGAAGGAAGTTTCGAATTTCAATATGGCGATGCACCTTGAATTCTTACTTTTCTGGTTTGCAATGAGAGGAAGGGGAAGGGAAATAGATAATGTAACAGCCCCGAAATTTTAAAATGAAATATGTGTATTAAAAAGGTCAAATGCGGAAGCGTAATAAAAATTTTGATTAACATCCTTTACACTAAAACCAAAAACGTGCTCAAAGTATAAAAGAACAAACTAACTAAAAGAGAAACTCGAAAATAAAAACTATAAATATAACTACGGAGTCTTCAGGCGTCCCCTTCGCCGTCTTCATGCGGAACGGGCTCGGGAACAATGTCTTCCTGATCTGAAATGATTAAATAAGGAATGAGCTACCCCAGCCCAGTAAAGACATCACACTATCTCACCGTCACGGAGGTAAAGGTGGGTAGAAAACACAAAAAGACTAATGAAGCATAATTTACAACAAATTCTTTTATCAATAATAAAATCCTTTACTATCCATTTACCTCGTGAAATTTATAAAACAATATACGAAAGCAATAATATTATCATCATCATGAAATCATATGAGCTATATAACATAATACTTATCACGCCTTTTGCAATTCAATTATTACACAACATATTTTTTCTCATTTACCAGCCTACTAGTATCCATGGGGATCCATAGGGGTCCCACTACCCGTGAACCATTAACACTTATAATCAGATTTCAGGGCCGTCCCCATACCCCGTCTGGTATGGGCGCCAAAACTAAAAACCTCAACACCCCTTCCGGTATGATGGTGAAACGGGTCGTCCCCATACCCCGTCCGGTATGGGCGCCAAAACACATAAGGTCTCCATACCCCGTCCGGTATGGGCGCCAAAACACATAAGGTCTCCATACCCCGTCCGGTATGAGAGACCACAATCCCGGTAGGGTTCCCTACGGACCCGGTCCGTCCACCATCTCCCAAGATATCTAGTCAGGCTGACCACATTATACAATTATCAATTTACATAACCTTTCATTCCCATTTTCCTCAGTCAGCATCATCAATTCACACACAAAACAAGCAAACCAGTAATTTATGCCAAACAAGACAACATACAACATCGGGTTCTCAGTCATTCAACCCATAATCAATAGAACAGTAATATATGCACACGAAACTATGAAATGAAAACATCAGACCTTATACTGCACTTAAAACCGTAAAATAGGCCAAACAACAGCTAACCGACAAACACACCAGACTCGGGCTCCATTAGCGACCTTAAACAATTTCACACATCTATTGATTCATGAAATACCGTTTTATCATTTATTGAACTTTAATACCGTGATAGGAAATAGGGTGAGGGGTCCTTACTTGTTTCGGGGTCCGAATACGGCTCTATAGTGCGCCTACAGGCTGTCCCTAATTTTTTCTGAATTTTTTTCGGAAAACTGAAATGCGCTACTGGTACCTGCACTTGTCCCAAAAAATCCTAAATTACATCCAGGGCCCCTTTCGGCCAATATCGCAATTCCGACACGGCGGCTCCGCCGTGCTCCGGCGACGGCGCCGTCGCTTGCGGCGGAGATTCGCCCCGGGTTGGCCATTTTCGGCCGTTTCTGGCCGAATTCAGCCACACTTGCATCGGTCCCTGTGATAAAACAACCCTAGGGCCCTCGGGGGGCCAAAAAATTACAAAAAACTGAAGCTTACCGGCGGCAGTGCTCTCGGGTGCGGCGGCTCTTCGGCGAGGTTCGTGTTTTGGTGATTTGGCTCCGATCAACTTGTAGAGAAAAGAATGATGATCACGCTGATATAAAAATTGTATCAAACGGAGGCCGGGAAGGGCCTCATCGGAGGCAAAAACCGAGGAGGGGCGCGGCGGTGCCGTTGGGTTTCGGCCATGTTTTTCGACCGTTTGGCCGGGATTTTGGCTCCGATTTGGCCACAGGAAAACTCAGCATTGAAAAACGAGCCGGGGGTATGAAATTTACCTCGATCGGCTGTCAGAAAACTCCCCGGTGCGGCGACGGGTGGCGGCGGCCGGCTCCTCTGGCGTCTGGTTCGTCTTCTCCGACGAGGGCAGGCAGCTAGGGTTTTTGTGGTTAGGTGTGGGGGTTTTATTTATACCCTTTTGCCTTTTGATCACAGCCGTCCATTTTGATTGAATCTGGGCCGTCCGTGCGCGTGCATCTGGGCCGTCCGTGCGCGCGGGGACGCATCTGGGCCGTCCGATCGCGCGCACGCAGATCGCCCACGTGGCCCGTTCCTGGATCGACGTGCCTTGCCACGTGGCATGTCCTGGTTGGCCAGGGCTGCTGACTGGGCCGATGACGTGGCTGTTGACGTGGCGCTAACGGGGCGTAATTTTTTTAAATTGCGTTTTGACCCCCGGTTTTCGATTTTCTTTTCAAAAATACCCCAGAATCCTAATTTTCACCCCTTTTTCCCAAAATTAATTTCAATTAAATCCAAATAATATTTTTACATAATTTTACAATTATTGTTATTTTTATTTTTATTAACTTAAATTAAATTAAACTAAATAAATCAATTAAAATTTAAAAAATTATAAAATAAAACGAAATAAATAAAATAAATATAAATAAAATTAATAATAATAATAATAAAATTCTAAAATTATTGGGCGTTACAGATAATGTTGTAGAGAGTTCAGGTAATAGAAAAATTTGAGTCGAGTTTAGGGGTGATAAAAAGGAATTGCATGGAGACCGAGAGGTAAGGGTAAAAATAGGTAAAAATTTTAGAAGCATCACTGGATTTTGAAGGAGTGTGTGTTTTGGTGTGTTAGTAAGGGCTGTGTGGGTGTATAGAGTGGTCATTCGATGACTGATTACCATGGTGTGTCAGTAAGGGCTGTGTTGGTGTGTATGAGTGGTCATTCGATGGGTGGTTACCATGGTGTGTCGATAAGGGTTGTGTGTGTGTGTGTGTGTGTGTGTGTGTATGAGTGGTCATTCGATGGGTGGTTACCATGGTGTGTCGATAAGGGATGAGTGTGTGGACATATGATGGCCGATGAGTGCCAATGGTGGTGGAATAATGTGTGTGGCCTTAAGGGGGCCGGTGAGTGCCGATGTGGCAGAACAGTGTATGTGTGGCCTTAGAATGACTGTTGAGGGACAAACCTAAACAGTATAGTGCATGCATGGCCTTGAGGCTGCCGGTGATTGGCCAATACTGGTGGAATGGTGTGTGTGTGTGGCCTAGGGGTGGCCAATGGATTGCCAACAATGGCATAACCGTGGGTGTGTGTATGATCAATTAGTGGTTGTCGGGTGAGGGATGGTGTGCTGAGGATGTGTGTGTGTGGCCGGTGTGGTAGAGGTGTGTGGCCAAGTGAGGGTCATTAGGGGTTAGAGTGTGTGTGGGTGGTCGAATGAGGGCTGTTGGGGTATTAGTGTGTGTGTGGCCAAGTGAGGGTCATTGGGGGTTAGAGTGTGTGTGGGTGGTCGAGTGAGGGCTGTTGGGGTGTTAATGTGTGTGTGTGGCCGAGTGAGGGTTGTTGGCATCGATGTGTGTGAGTGCAGCCGAGTGAGGGCCGGTGTAGTGTGGGCGTGGCAGAGTGAAGGCCGGCGTAGGCATGTGTTATATGGTTGAACTGCTTTAGTAGTGTATTATTTAGGATTGTTGTTATGGTGTTTCTATGAGGTCATGATGCGTGACCAGTGTGGATATTCTGGTGTTGATGCAGTTGGCATGACTTTACATGTGTGTAAGATCATTGTACTTTAAAGTAAGCTTATATAAATGTCATAGATTATGTAATATGAGCTGATTATGTAAAGGTCCGGAACTTAGACAAAGTGAATTTATAATTTAAATGTAGAAGTAAATAATAATGTTAGAATTTACATTCTTTACACAGTAAATTAGAATGATCAATAGGGTTACGGGAATGTTCCTACTACAGTGGCTCATAAAAAGAAGCAAATAAATTATTTAAAATAAATAAATAGATGTCCTGGGGGTTAACCTCCACTAGCTCTTGAAAGGTCCGGGAGGTAAACTACTCACAACCTTCTTACTGATCGGAATTTGGATCCTGATTCTCTTGGTCTGAAATGATTAATAGAATGGTAAATTACACTAACTCAGTAAGAATATCACACTAATTACTGATACAGAAAATAAAAGTTGGTAAAAATTACAAAATAATTAGTGAAGCTCTTAATATAAGTAAATTCATTTAATATCAAAACGTTATTTCCAAATTTACCGTCACGAATTTTTCAAAACCAACCTATACAAATACCCATATAACAATTATAATTTCATATACAAGTGAGTAAAGTCGGTCATTCTCCTTTTTTATCTGCTCACTGGGACTCTTGGGGATCCATAAGAATATCCCCTTACTCATAAACTCAATATTTAAATTTGTAAATTTACCCAACCATCCTCATACTCCGTCTGGTAATGGACGCCAAACACATTATCACCTCGATACTCCGTTTTGAATGAAGGTGAATTATATCTCTCAAACTTTCTGGTATGGGACCCCTCAGCGCCATCCGGTTGAAGTATTGTCCACGGTAGTGTTTTGTTATATACCGGATCCATCCACCATTTTCCAGGATACCCAATAAGCCTTTTATATAGATCTCCATCAACAAGTAATCACCAATCACCTACTAACATCTCATTTTATATTCACAAATCAATTAAACGATATTTAAACAAACAATATATTTTTATACCTTAACAATTAACAAACATAATTAGGGTATTTATTTCAACTCAGTCAATTAGATAAGAATTACAATCGGGTAATCAAAAACGAGAAAATAGATGAACAATATAGATAAAATAAACAATTTCATACAAAAAAATAAATAGCCACATAGACAAGCTTAGGACAATCGTATATTGACAAGTTTTCTAGCTCTACTAGTGACCTGTAATTATTGTTAGAGTTTTTTTTTGTTTTTACAAAATACACAATTATCAATTATTAAGCCACAATTTATCATAACAGGGAATAGGATAAGAGATTCTTACCCGGATCGATTTTTCGAGACGTCACACTATCTACTATGCCTCCTAATGGGTATTGGGTTTGGTAAATTTTTCTGCAGAAATTCAAAATACTCGTCACACAACTAAAAATACTCAAAAAACTCCAAATAAGTGTTGAAAACTCTTTTTTGCCAATTTTAGGGTTCTGGCACGGTGGCACTACCGTGCTCCAGCATTGGCTCTGCCGCCCACGGCGATAGTTTGCCTCAGTCTGACCAATTTTAACCGATTTTGGCTGGTTTTATATGTACCCATGTGAAAAGACACGTTAGGGGGTCTTGGTTGGCCAGAAATTACAAAAAACGCGAACCTATTGGTGGGGGGTCTCCAAGTGCGACGACTCTACCAATTCTCCTTCGCGGCTGGGGTTTCTTCTTCCTCTAACCTGCACAGAAAATGATAATGAACATAATGGTCAGAAAATTATGTAAAATAGAAAATGAAAAAGGGCTCATCGTAGGAGTTTTAGGGTTTCAGCCGCGGCGGCTCTGTCAGGCTTTACCCACGATTTTCAGATCACCCACTACCCCTCTTACTCTGATATGGCAATGAGGAGACTCAAAATCGAATTCCAAACGGGTAAAGGAGAATTTTGCCTTTTTTGGCGATCGGTGGTGGCTCTGGTGTGGCGGCGACCGTGAGTCGGTCTCCTTCTCCAACAACTATCTTCCTTCTCTAGCGAGGGCAGGACGACTAGGGTTAGGGTTCCCTTGTGACGCGATGTTTATATACTCAATCCGCGTTGATCTGGACTGTCTATGCGCGTCGACATGGAACGAGGAGAATCGTCTGATCATTGCTTGTTTAGGTTGATTGCGTGGACGAATCTGAGTCATTTATCATAATTGATCTCGTCTATCCAATCGCACCTAATGAGGAACGAATCTGAGCATTTCACGCTTGCGAGATCGAACCTGGGCCGTCGGATCGCTGGACACGCGAATCACCTGCGTGGCCTCTTACATGGCACCGACATCAGCATATTTTATCACGTGGTATGTTCCGGCTCGTCGGGATTGCTGACCGGGCTGCGTCACATGGTTGAATTTTTTCTTTTTGCATTTTGACCCCTGTTTCTAATTTTTTTTTCAAAAACACTCAACAACTCAAATTTTCACCACTTTTTTCCAAAATTGCTTTCCATTATGTCCCTAATATATATATTTTAATAATTTAAAGATAATTTTTAATTATTTTTATAAATACCAAAATTAATTACGAGCAAAATTATGGGCCCAGGTATTACACGTTAGGTCTCTGTAGGTGCAGTACACACCAACGATGATGAAGAGGTAGACTAGTTAGTATTATTAATTGGTTAGAGAAGGGTTGGGGACTTTTGAGGGAGACGGGTGGAAGTAAGTTGTTGGGGTATATCTGCCTATGGAGTAGGTTTACACGGGGGGATGTTAGACTAAAAATGCAAATATTTTTACATACTTTGTTTTACGTTCTGAATTCATTTCACTGGATTAGAGTATGCCAATTCCATGTCATTTTCAGATGCAGTAGTACATGGGACGAAGTTAGGAATACCAGTTACAGTACAACATTTAGAGAAAGCGAATTAATCAAACCGTATAGACTCATATTGACTTACACTCGTAAAATTATAATTTAACATTTACTTTATAAATGAGAGTTTCCACCTGCCATTTTGGTATTGATGATTGTAAT
>NW_019014588.1:636971-648734 GCF_000150535.2 Carica papaya
AAAATATTTAAATCATGTTTGAATATTATAAAAGTATTTGAAAATAATGATTTTAACTGACTAATTAAATCAATTGAAATTAATGATAATATTATATCTATTTTTATTATTATAAATTTATTAATTTAATTAAATAGTTGAAATTATTTTTAACTTATATATATATATATTGTGAACTAAGAATCTACAATCACTAATCATTATAAAATTTAATATATTTTTTCACTAATAACAATATTTTTTTATGCTTTCGAAGTTATTAATATAATTTATATATACATTTTTTGTAAATACTATTAATATTTAGAAAATAAAAAAAAATTAACATAATGTAAAATTAACAGAAAATTCAGCGTACAGTTAAAGAGCTATCCATATATTGCCATGCTACATAGTGAAAATTAACAGTGGCGGTAAAATTCAGCGTACAGTTAAAAAGAAACCCAATTAAATTTCTCCTCTATACTTCTTCCCTTTACTCCTCCCGCTTAGAGGAAATCCGATCGCTGTTGAACCAGGATCGCTCTTTTGTAATGGCGATGACGGTTGAAGGTACATATCGTTCATATATACGCCAGTTGTCTGTCTTCAATTTCAATTTCATGCCGTTGTCGATGCATTTTTGTTGTCTCTGTTTCTTCGTTTGCTATCAGTACAGGTTGGAAATTAGCAAGATATGTGTTGAATTTTGGGGTTTATGTTATCTTAACTAAAAGAATTGTAAATATTGTATGGAGAATTAATTTGGTCCGCCTGTATTTAGGTTCTGGTAGGGTTTACATGAGCACGATCGAGTAGATGAGTCCTTAAACTACAAAATGAACCCGATAGCATAAGCCACAAAATGCTTACGTCAATTTGATCTTCCATGATTATTAGGGCAGTAGACGATTGCATCAGAATGATGTAATAATCATCTTACTGAAGGATAGAAAAAATAATCTAACAATGAATTCCTTAATCAAAACAATGTAGATATTTTTTGGCCCTTAATGTTCTTTTTTCGGGTTTTATCTTTGGTTTCTGTTTATTATTGATGGAGATTTTATTTAATATCTGCTTCTGTTTGATTTTTGTTGTTTTCTTTCTTTGTATTTGGTACTAATCAATATCTATTATGGTTCATTGCTGCTCCGGCCTTGCAAAATTGTTATCCTCCCTTGCAGTGTAAGTTGGATATTTAAGTTATTGCAGCTTTCTTTTTGTTTCCTGAGAAGCAAGCTTTATCCTATGTTGCTGCTCAGGAAATTGACTTTGACCTGACCTTCTCATTATCTGCAGGCTCGCTGGACTTGCCTTCATGTTTTCAGCTAGCATATTGCTACAGATCCTGGTATGTCTTCTTAAGCTGGGTAATCATAAGTGCCAGGTTTTTATTTATTTGCAATGTGTTTGTGGCCCTGGACTTGTTTATCACGGTTCCTTATCAGATACTGCATGTTATCCTTCTTCTAATTTGAATTCTTTGGTCCTCTATCTTTAAGACTCGATTGGTTTCTTGAAGAATGTTGTGAAATGGGACAAATGTTCTTGGTTAATGATATCTAGCATGTTTTAGTCCATTGCGCCTTCTGGGTTTAAGTCAAAAAGCATGCATACCAAATTTGTAATTTGATTTGGAATTATGCGTTACACATCATTGAAAATGATCTTATCACCTTCATAAAAGTGCACTACATGTCTAGTGGGAGATTGTGTATTCTCCTCTGTGTAAGATAATTCAATTTTGCTGAGAGAGTCTCAATTTAAGCTACTTTGGCATCATGTGTTATCCAGTCTTGTGTTGGGGTCAGCCTTAATCCTTTCAGTAATTAAAAATTTTAAAATTCAGAATACAGTGAGAAAGTTTCTGAATACATATGGTTTATCTGCGAGCTAGGTTCATATAAGAACGTATACCTTGACAAAGAAAGTAGATTATTACAGCTGAAGGAGGACTGCGTGTAGGTTTTTGGATAATTGCATTGAGTTGTGACTATTTTTGCACTACAAACCTTCATCTTTATGCAATGCAATAATCCGAAAGGGAAAAGAAAAAGGGAATGCCTAGGAAACACAAACCTAGCGAGGCATGATTATGAAGGTTGAAACTTTTCTGCATCTCAAATTTCTACAGTTATATCGACAAAGAAATCCTTGTTGGTTTCAACATAGAAGAAATAAGATAATTATGCTGAGGATGAACTGTATCGAGCTTGAAAAGAAGCTTCTGTAGCTAACACTGTAAAAGCAGCCAAGTTTTATGGCCAATGAGCTTTGTTTAGGCTCAGTTTTGTGTTAGCTTGATTCTGATTCAACTATATCATGCACTGGAAATATGTCATTTGTTTTCTATTCAATAGGTTTTAGCAGGCTCTAGGTACCAATTAGCTCTGAAGATTTCATAGAGAGGAGATATGGTGAGAGTTATTGTTACAAGATTTTGGCTGGACAGGACATTGGACTTTCAATGAGGTGGTAGAAATATAGGTTTCAGGGTTGTACAAGTGGATAAGAGGGAGCTGGGGAGCATTTAGAGGAAAGCTGATTTGTAGGAGCTGGTGACAACATTCTGTTTTTACTTTTTGGCAGTAAGTTTGGTGTGTTAATCATGATGCAGTGAGTCAATATGCAGTTTTTGTCTACTCTGGCTAGAAAAATGGATTTTTGGTGGTGGATTTTTCAAAGTTTTTAATGGAATAGTTTTATGGGATATTACCTTCAGTCACAATCTTTAGTGACTGGGAAGAGGATTTTGTGCTTGGATTCTATGTTGCTATCTGTGGGTTGAAATATTAGGCATGAGGGAAGGGACATGTCTGTAGTGCACCTAAGTTTCTTTTAGGAGTTTCTGAGAAATTCTGGTGCTATTGGCAGGCAAAACTTCTCTTGGAAAGCCATCTTAAAACTTCTGCCACCTGCAGGGTACATAATTTTTGTTTCGGTGAGGAGCAGTGTGGCAGTGCATCTTAACTATTGATAATTTTAGGAAGAAAGAGATAAATTTGGATTAATGGCTGCTAACATAAAGTGCCACAACAGTCTCATTGCTCTTCTTTCTTCTGGTGCAGTTGGGCTACAATATTGTGGGAAGTAGCCTCAAAGTTAGCATTGTGCTAGGTGGTAACCGATTCTATTCAGGGTAAGATTTGGATGTGACATGGCTAGCTGGTTTTAAAGATCACCAGGAGAGTTTGGTATGCCACTTCCTATTTCATGGAGTGTTTTGAGAGGAAAAAAATTGAGTCCCTTTGAAGGAGAGGCTTCATCATTCTAAGTTGTTCAGGAGATCTTTGATTAAGGAGCATATATTTTTGGCTTAGATGGTCACTGTTTATGCAAATATGAGGATCCTTTAGATCTTATCGATATCTTGAACCGTTAGTAGTTGGCTACTGCTACACTTTGCATAATTCTTGAATTGAGATTTATATAAATGTACTGAAAACCAAAAATTTTTAATCAAGAATCACAAATCAATTTGAACTGTAAGATTCAAAACAGTTTTTTAATCAAAATTTGTTGTCATGTACATATAAAATATAAGTAAAAAGAACTCTAGAAAAAAAACACTTCTGGAAATTGATACTAATGTTCTATACAACTAAAAAAGGGTACCTATTTCAAGCAAACTGTGTAGTTATAAACATTATCTTTGCATGAACTGGATTTATTTTTCAAAATAACAGAAGAAAATTGTCTTTATCATACTTAAACTTGTAACTAGAAAATGAAGCAAGTTATCTAAGTATTTTGATTATCTTTTGTTTAAACTAGGGACAAGTGAATCACAAAAATCAAATTGAATTGTGCGATTTACTATTATTTCTTATTATTTTCTGTAATTCATGATAGATTAAAATTCACTCAATAATTCAAATAATTTTTATTACTAAATTGACTCAAATTATATGATTCGAATTATAATTCATAATACTCTAACAACGGAGATCTGTCCCCGATGGTGGTTCCTTTTGATACCTTGTGTATAATACACCTTTCCATATGTATATCATATTTTATAGCTTTTATCTAATGGAGAGACATGGGTTGATTGGGTCTTTGTCTTTGTTATTTTTTCTGTTTTGTTGGAAAAGAAGTGTAGAATGCGGAACTTAAAAGGAAATAAAGTTATATATTAAATGCAAAAACAAAATAATAGAGTTTAGGGTTACATTCTTTACACAATAATTTAGAATGCTCAATAGGATTACGAGAATGCCCCTTGTAAAAAATAAACGAAAATTAAAGAAATAAATAAAGACAAATAACTGAGTATTTTAGGACAACCTTCACTAGTTTTTGAAGGAGTTCTGGTGGTGAACTATTCACAACCCTCTTGTTGATCGGGATTGAATTTTGGTCTCTTAATCTGAAATAGTTAATGAAATGGTGAACTATACTATTTCAGTAAAAATATCACATTACTCACCGATATACAAACTGAAGGTTGATAAAAATCATAAAAATAACCAATGGAGTTCTTGATTTAAATAAATTTATTTATCATAGGAAAAATCATTTATTGCATATATTTATCGTTGCAAGATTTTCAAAATAAATCTATATAGGCAATAATTTAAATAAAATTTTAATCTCATATTTAAGTGAGTAAGAATAACAATTTTCCATTTTTATTTGCCTACTGGTATCCCTGAGGGGTTTATAAGCATGTCCTATTGTGTGTGAATCAATATTTAACATTGTCAACTAATCGGCCGTTCTCGTATCCCGTTCGGTACGAGCGCCAAAAATACCATCCCTCAATATCCCGTTCTGTATGAGGATGAAGCGGACCGTCTCCATACTCCGTCCAATATGAGGCAACGTTCACAGTAGGGTTCTTTATATATTCGGTCTGTCCACCATCACATAGGATATCCAGTAAGGCTGTCATTCATTAATTCACATGACCAAACAATTTTCCATTTGCATATTAATTTTTAATTTCACAAATCAATCGTAAATCATGTACGACAAACAATATATATATATATATATATATATATATTAAAAAAGCACAATTGAATTATTCAACCATTTCAGTATATCATCATGTATTTAAAACTGTAAATTTAATAATCAGTTACACAGAATAACAAATAAATGATTAAACCAGTTTCAATGTTATTAGTAACCTGTAATTATTATCAAAGTTTTTTAAATTACACAAAATACCATATTATCGATTATTAAGCTTTAATTTTATAATAGAGAATAAAGTGAAGAATTCTTATCCGAATCAGTCTCCGAAACACCGAACTTCTACAGTGTCTATTGGCGATTCTCGGGTTTCCTAAATTTTCTTACGAAAATTAAAACACGCTTCACGTACCTAAAAATACTCCAAAAATTCAAAATTGGTGTTAAAAATTCTTTTCCGGCCAATTTCGGGATTCCATCACGGTGGCACAGACGTGCTCCGGCGACGACACTGGTGCTTGCGGTGGCGGTTTGTCTTAGCCTGGCCGTTTTCGGCCAGTTTTACATTCATTCCTGTGAGAAAACACGTTAGAGGGTCTTGGTTAGCTGAAAAAAGTCAAAAAACAAAAATTTACCGACTGTAGAATTTTTCGGTACGACGGCTCTGTCGGTTCACCGTCGCAGTTAATTTTTTTTTTTTGTCAACTTGTAAAAAATATAACGGTGAACATAACGGTGGAAAAATCGCATGAAACAGAAAACGGAAAGGGGTTCATTGGAGGCGGTTGCGAGTTTTGCCCACAGTTTTCGGCTCATCCGCCGTTCTTTTTACTTCGATGAGAGTGTTCAAAATCAAATTTCGAGCGAATAGGAGAATTTTTACCTTTTTTGGCGGACAGAGATGGCTCCGGCGCGGTGGAGGGCAGGGATCGGCTCCCTTCTCTGGTGACTGGTTTTTCTTCTCCGGCAGGAGACTGGCGGCTAGAGTTTGAGTTTGGCGTGATGCGAAATATTTATACCCATATCGCGTAAATTTGGGCCGTTCATCGCGTTTGATCTCAATTGTTCGATCGCGTTTAAAGAGAAAATGAATCTGAATCATTTATTGCGATTTGTTCTCGACCATCCAATCACGTTTAAAGATGGAATGAATCTAGTTTGTTCATCGCGTTTAATCTGTTTTGTTCATCGCGTTTAATTGCAACCCTCCGATCGCTCATGAGGAGAGAGCGGATTCGAACCGTCTACGCGCGCGGGAATGTTTCCGGGCCATCCGATTGCAGGACACGTGGATCGCCAACGTGGCCTCTCGCATAGCACCGAGTTAGCATGCCTTGCCACGCAGCGCGCTCCGGTTCGTTGAGGCGGTCTTACGTGACACAATTTTTTTTAATTGTGTTTTGATTCCTAGTTTCCGATTTTTCTTTCAAAAACACCATCTGAACTCAAATTTTCACTTCTTTTTTCCAAAATTATTTTCAATTTCATTCTCAACCTATTTTTTTTCATAATTTCTCATTAAATTAAGATTTATTAATTTCAAAAATAAATTTTTTATATATTTTTTTATGTTAAAATTAATCTCGTACTAAATTTCGGTTTCGGATATTATAAGAATGTTCAAAGATTGCAGTATGCAAATTATTTTTGAAAATTTCTTCTCCATACTCTGTTATTAATGTTATATGAAACAGAAGATGCTGGACTTTCGATTGGTATCTCTGAGGGCGTAGAGTGCCAGGTTTTTGTGTTAGTTGTTTCTCCTCTTAATTAGAATTGAAATGGGTTTCTTCTTGTTTAATGGGGTAGGTAGAGAGCAGTTCCAGGATTCATGAGAAAATGTTTCTCTCCCTTTTCAAGCTTGTTGGTGGTAGCAGACACTTTAGATGATTCTTCAAAGTCCTGCTTGTAACTTTCTATATGTGGTGTTGGAGGGCAAATTTCCAGTGGTTGTAGTTTAGATTATATAGTAGATTGGTGCAACACAGAAATGCTTCACTCCACCTTCATTGGTGGCTAGTCAAGGGGAAGAAATGTATCCTAGGGTGAGACAACTTTAACTTGTATCATGTTTGTGATGCATCACAGTCGGCAAATAGGGAAGTAAAGCTAGGAAGGTGGAGAACCATAAAATTTCTTTCAAGTTGGAATCTCATGACTAAAAGACTTATCTTCTTTTAATATCTGATGGCAGGCATGTGCGGTGTACAACAATTGGTGGCCAATGCTATCAGGTGAGAGTGCAACATAATTTGTCATCCTTACAAACTGCAGGTTTTACTGAAGAATGATAATCCAAGTTTATCTTTGTTGCAGCTCTCATGTATGTAATAGTCCCTATGCCTTGTTTGTTCTTTGGAGGAGGGTCTACTCAGTTCCTTATTAGCCGCGATGGTGGGGGGTAAATATTCATAAATCTATATCTATTTATAAACTGGTTTAATATGTTGTTGATTTTTTTTTTTATTTTCCATTTGTCTTCAAACTAATAATAAGTTCAACAACAATCTCCAGGCATTGTTTTAAGCCTCGCAATGTTATAGGTCTTAAATTATTCTGCTGGATCCCTTAGTACCTTGTATACACCAGCAAATATTGTTGATCGAAATAACAATATTTTAATGATTGAGGTTTTTGTGAACTCCATCAAATGGTGGTGATCACCTTGTGCCTTTGCCACCTTCCAAAATTCAACGGAAATTTTGTTGCAGATGGATCTTCTGACAAAATGTTGAACTAAACAGAATGACTGCACATAAAGTTCTTGATATATATCTACCCATTTACCTGTCCTGAGGAAATGGCACATCCGCCTTTTTTCAGGATGCCTAATATTTCACTTGCAAGCCCGTGTTCTTTTTTGTTTTTTTTCTTGCCATTTTCTGGGAGGTCTGTTTCTTTATCCTTACTATTAATTCTGTGCTGCAGTTGGATAGACGCTGCAAAATTCCTAACAGGAGCATCTGCTGTCGGGAGCATAGCCATTCCCATCATCCTAAGGCACGCTCATCTGATTGGGACAGGAGCTATGTTCATTGAATTTGCATCTTTCTTCATATTTGTCTGCACTGTCTTGTGTTTTCACAGAGCTAGCCTCGAAGATGAGTGGTAAAGACACTAGTCTCTGCAACTACTCATGCAACTTCCACTCTACTGTGCAGTGGGACATGTTATGATTTATACCCAGGTCTGGAATTACTTGGAGGAAAAATGAATGGAAAATATTCTCTCACTGTAAATCTGTTCTATAATGTATATCCAGGAAAAAAAAAAGGCAGTTTGATTGAACTTACTATTTTCCGATTGTTTTTCTGCATTGACTTGACCCTAACTTAAAGGCTTATCTTTTAAACTGTCGCCTTCATGGTTTATGTTTGATGGTAGCTTAAAGTGCTATATTTGTCATTTACTGTTTTTCAACTTCAGCGGTTAGAGCTAGAAAGTTTTTCTGCATTGTATCAAAATAGACAACCTTGACAAATAGTCAATGAACATCTACGAAACTACTCTGTAAACTTCCAGGACATTAATATTACGGCATCAGTTTTCCACCAAAGACTTAAAAAAATACTATAGTTTAATTTATTTTTTTTTCATTTTATAAGCATGTAACATTTAATAGGTACTAAGCTTATCCTTTGAAAAATAGGTGTATAGTTTTGTTTAAAGTTATCAACTCTACGTATTTAATGTGCCTGAGTGTCCGGTGAATATGTGTTTGTAGTTTGAAAAAAATGTTACAATATCGAAGAAGACATATATATATATAAGAAGGTGGGAGATCAAAATTTAAAGGATATTTTGAACAAAATTGTAAGAACAAATTTTTTTTTTTTCTTTTTTTCATTTTTGAAGATGTTTGAGACTGTTTAATTTGTTATTTATGAGTAGTTTTAAATATTTTCTTTTGATTTTCACTTCTTGTAATATACAAGTATAGTAAATGTATTAATTATTTTTTTTGTAATATATATTTTATTCAAACATGTATTTTTGTAAAAAAAAAAAAATATTTCAAGCATATATCTATAGCAATCTCAAATACCCTTTTGTTTTAAAGAAAATCATCTCAGTAATGAATGAAGACTGCGTGACTTGAAAATCCTGGAAAAGAAGAGGAGTAATATAATTGAAAGTCTACTGCAAACAGACAACATAAAACTCTTTTACTTTGTCACAAATTAAAAACTGAACAAGTAAAAAAAAAAAAGAAACTCCTGGACAGAAACATATATACACACATATATGTATGTGTGTGTGTGTGTTAATGGATGGCAGAATCTGTATGTAGAGATGATGATGTAAAGAACGAGGATTAAATGACTTGTAAGCTCTAAGGAAAGTCCATATCCGTGTCACTTGGGAGGCGGATGGCTCTGCTTCTCAGCTCCCAATTTGGACTCATACGGCTATCTTAAAGACCGCGTGCCCCAGGAAGTTGACAGCAGATGTCAACGCGTGCACGAGGTAGACGAAGCAGATGGTCCTCCTCTTCTTTTTTTGTTTTAACGGGAGCTGGTTTAATTTTCTCTCTGGACCTTCGTTCCACATTCGTATTTTTCTAATACTACATTGAATATGTTAAGTAAAAAAATTCAACTAACATTTAGATAATAAAAATTATATATCAGTATATTACACTTTAAATATTATTTTTTATTAATGGTAAAAACTAAATTAAATTTTTTTAAAAAATATATATATACATACAAGTACTGATTTAATCAAAAATTAATTTAAATAGTATTAAAAAAAAAAAATTGGGCAACCACTAACCACGACAATTATTAGTTTTTGCCGAGAAATTTCAGTTCCTAAATTTCCCATCCTTTTTTTTTTTTTTACAACAAACAAATTTTTCCACGTAGTTTGATAATTGAATGAAATTAATTAAAAGTATAATATTGAATAATTTCAATGTTGACTTTGACTTACATTATGTTGACACTCTTGCATTAATGGGGAGGAAATTGCTGCACCAGTTATGGCTTCCTCAGGCCAAATTCTATAGCTATCTCTTATTGTCTGTAACACAAATACATTATTATAAAAAAAAAAAAAAAATTTACGAATTTAAATTGGACCGTATTAATATTTATTATTTTTAAGAGATTATTTCTATTATATTATGATTAGAATGTTTTGTTAATGATGGAAGATTTAATTTACTAGAAAATTTGAATGTCCATACATATATTAATTGTATATGTTTTTTTTTAAAATTAATTTAGATTTTAACATAATATTCATTTCATTAATAAATATAATAAATTCTTTAAAATTTAATTTAATTTAGTTATCATAATTTTTAAATAAATTAATTTACTAAGTTTATATCTTTAACTTAATTAAATATTACTAAGATGTATTTATAAAATAATAACATTTATATTTTAAATAAAATTTAAATAATTAAAAAGATAATATTAATTAGCTGGTAATAAAAAATTTGGAGGAGTATAAAAAGCGATATGCACAATTTATAAGTAACGAATCAAAGCTGGAAGTGGAACCGACCAAATTTGCTAGTGACAAATACTATGCATTTAGTAAATTAAAGCTTGGACTTAAAATCAAAGTCAAATGTGTGGATATATACACACCCACATACGTGTGTGTGTACGTGTGTATGTGTGTATATATATATATATATATATAATTTAAATAATTTATTTACTTTTTTTTTTTGGAGAAAAGATACGAAAACATATGCAAAGAAATTTACACGTCCAATGAGGAGACTTGTGGCCACCTAACCCTCTGCTTTTTTTTTTTTCTCTAACTTGATGATTTTCAAGGCAGCAGAAAATGATTTGGGAATGAATTTTCTTTCACAAATTAACCATTTCAAAATTTTAATAAATTTATTTTAGAATTAAAATATTTATAATTGATTAAAAATTTATTTTTATACAAAAAAAAAGTGTGCATAAACTTGGTCCGCAAGTATAATGATTATTTAATTATTTACATATTTGAAATTTTTATTTTTTAAAATAAAATTTATAAATTTTACTTATTAGATTACATATGCATGCCAATAACAATTTGATCTCTTAAAAGGAGACATACCAAATATTTTCGTAAAAAAATATAAAAATATTTAATATCTAATTAATAAATTTTATTTTTTATTTAGAGTTCGGTCCCATAGATACAGTCATCTCTATCCCCTTACATCAATCCCACGAGTCTCTTATCCATTCTTATTTGATAATGGCATGAGAGCATATTAAAATAGAAAAACTCGTATTCATTGAATTTAAAAAATAATCAAACTCGAATGGATGACTTCAACAACGTCAAAGTGACTAAAAAAACACAAAGCATCTTCATTATTCACTGCAAACAAAATTAAAATAGTCTTAATAATTAGTGCACTAGAAATCCTTTCAGTACATATGCATGAGTTCCAAGTTTGAACAAAGAGAACTAAGGGCTATTATACATGGACATCAATATCAATAACTCCTAGCTAGCTAGATAGGATAAATACATGATTTAATTGTTATATATATATATATATATATTTATGTGTGTGTGTGTGTGATTAAACTAAACATTTAGGTTAAACATAAGTTGTAGAGACCCACAATTAACTAAATAATAATATTGAAATTTATTAGTTTTGCAGAAGTAGTTTAGAATTTGGGCTTATATTTTTTTGTACAGTTTAATTGAAATATCCAGTAAAATTACGAGAATACTCATTGAAAAAAACATAAAAGTCTCTGTTGTGCAGCTGGGAGAAGTGAGAGGCAACATTTTTGTTAATTTTTTTGCTGTTCAGGATCCGAATCTTTGTCGTCATGATCTGAAATGATTAATAATAAGAGGGTGAAATACATTATCTCAGTAAAA
>NW_019014588.1:685206-706179 GCF_000150535.2 Carica papaya
GATCTGATAAGGTTGGGGAAGCAGAAATTGAGTATAAGGAGGCAAGTCAACTTCTGAGCATTTTCTATTTTGTGTGCTCTTGGAAACATGGTTGTGTGACTTAAAATTGGCTTTTTGATTCAGTTGAAGGCAGAGACTGAAGAGGCTACAAGAAGGTTCGAGACAATCGTGAGACTGATGAATGACGAGATTGTGCGTTTCCAGGAGCAGAAAACACAAGACATGGGGGTTGCTTTTCACGAATTTGCAAGAGGGCAGGCACGCTTGGCAACTAACATTGCAGACGCCTGGCGAAGTCTTCTCCCTAAGCTTGAGGCTTGTTCCCCAGCATAATGAATTTATCTGAAGGCATTCATTCACATGGCATCTACCACTTGGGAATAGCAGAGGGTGCTCCTGTTCTGTAGAAACTTTTATCAAGAGCCAGTCCTGCTGTTCCGCCGTTATATGGATTATTCCATTTCTTCGTTCTTACTTACAAACTTGATGCTTGAGTAGGACGTAAAGCATAGACAGTAATTTAGTCTTGTATGGAGAATAGTTGAAACTTTGTCGTGGAGCTTGAATACGTACTCGTTCTTTTTTTCTTTGGAGTGAAAAATACCTACTCATTCTACTGTATTTTAACTTTGCACTCGGCATGAAATTCTAGTCATATTGCACTTCTACACTGAAGTTGATCATTCTAATTCGTGTTATCGGGTGCCATAATATCAGTATTAATGCATCGAATTTTATTAAAATTATGCAGTTAAATCGTATTTAATTAGAAATTTATAGTGTACGGTGTGAATTTTTATTTGTTATTTTAAAAAATAAAGATTTTTTTTTTTGTTTTTTTTTTTTAATCTTAAAAAGATTATTACTGGCTTGTAAAAAGCAGTAAAAAGATTATAAAATTAATTGAAACCATCCGGGAAACTCACCCTTTACTTCCCACCTCAACAGACGCACCCAACCCCAAGAAATATCTAATCCTATCTAAACACAACATCGCAGCTTTACTTCTTCAACGAGGTCGAAAATGGCCTCTGCTACGAGACTGCTCCTCCAGCCCACGCGTGTCGCCTCCCACGCGCAACTCTTTAGCAACTCATTCTCGGTTTCCTTCCCCACCGCCACCATCAGTGGTGCCAACACGATGCGGTTCCGTGGATTGAGTCAAGGACACGGTCAACGAGTTTTGCTATCAGTTTGCAAGTTATCGGCGGGAAGTGACGGCACCGTGCCGGCTGGAGAAGACGACAATGAAGACGGAATCTCGCTCGGAACCATGAAGCTGCCTCTGGATACCGATCTTGACAGATTCGAGTCCCTACTCTTTCAGGTACTTTGTCTCTTCGTTGTTAAGTTTGGCAGCATTGCTGGAATAGCTCAGTTGGCTAGAGCGTGTGGCTGTTAACCACAAGGTCGGAGGTTCAAGCCCTCCTTCTAGCGAGCATATCTTTTATTTTTATTTTTTCCTTTCACCAATTTCTCCTTCATCGTGGTTTTCTTACCGTCCTTAATGACGATTTCTCTTTTCTCCACCAGTTCTGTGCTTTTCTTCTTCTTCTGTTTCTCCTCCACCATATTCTTCATTCTTTCATCCTTAACAGGTTGGATTTCCCCTAGAGGAAAAAAAATTTGTCATACCAACAGCTGGAATAGCTCAGTTGGTTAGAGCGTGTGGCTGTTAACCACAAGGTCGGAGGTTCAAGCCCTCCTTCTAGCGGTTTACTTTTTTGCTTGCTCACCCACAAATTCTCCTTCATCTTATTTTTCTTCCTTTTCCTGATAACATTTTTTTCTTTTTTGTCAACCAATTTCCATGCTGTTACCCTTTTCTATTCTCATTTCCTCTCCACCATTTTTTTTTACTGAAAATTCCCTATAATTATGATATTTTTTCTGAAAATTACTTTAACTTTTCTTTTACTTTGGCTTTGTTCCAGTGGGGAAACAGTTTGTGCCAAGGAGCTAATCTTCCTCTTCCTGTTCCTTTAAGGGTATTCTATCTGATTCGAAACAAATGCTTTGATTTCTTAAATTTATTATTTAAAATGAAATTTAACATTTATAAAGGTTTTGTCTGAACAGGTGGATAAAATTGCAGGAGGAGCAAGATTGGGTTTCATAACAATTGGAGAAGGGAAGACCGAGGTGTCGGTGTATATAGATTGTCTGGTTTTTCCGGCGGCTGGTGGGTCTCCGCCACTTTTCAGAGCCATAAGAAATGGACCACTCAGAGACATGGCTCCCCCTGGTGAGCCAAGAATCATGAGGAGTCTCTTGCAGGCTCTCCAGAAGTCGGTTGAAATTGCTAGGCTTTGAATATGTTTTATAAACTATAGATTTAATCTTTTCTTTCATGTATAAACAACAGATATGCAATGGATTTTGTTTATTGGACGTTACATATGTATATATATGTATATATACATATATGCATATGATCTATGGGATTTGGTGAACTATTGCTGATGGGTAGTAATTGGGTCTAAAGACAAATTTTGTGCTGGTTAACATAATTTCGAGAATAAAGTTATAAGCAAAGTAAATACTTTTAGGGGTGAGATTGAGTTTGACTCAAATTTTTAAATATAATTTTTTTTAATAAAATGTAAAAATGATAAATTTGAATAAACTAATTTTCTTAAAAAGTTAATTTTATATCTAACCAAATTAAATATTTTTATAATTTTTTTTTGAAATAAGTAAAAAGTTTATATTCTTCAAAGCCACAGAATAAAAATCATTTTAAAAGTTTTTAACAAAACGTACATATTATTCAAATTTTATTCTATTTTATTATATTTTATTCTAAAATTATTAAATTTAAATATAATTAAATATAAAAATTTATTATTATATTATAAATTAATAGTTATTAACACTTAATGTTTAATTTAATAAAATTATAATTTAATTTATTAATATATTAATAGAATTAAAAGACTAAATTAAACTTAATTTAATTAGTCATGATGTTTACAAACAAAAAAAATAAAAATAAATTAATCCGCATGTTATTCAATTTTTGTTATATTATTAAATATTCTAATCAATAACTATAAATAAAGTAGTGTAATAATTAAGATTACTGTGCTTTATTTGAAAATTACAAATTTAAATTTTATTAAATATCTAAAATTTATAATTTAATAAGTATATTATGAATTAATAATAAATAATTTATAATAATAAATTACGTAAAAATAAAAATTAAATTTATTAGTGTATTTATGAAATTATATTTACGAAATTAAATTAAATATAATGGATGTAAAAAAAAAAACATTCCCATCAATGCTAAATTATTTTTTCCTTTTTTTTAAAAAAAAAAAAGCAACACGCTCGAGTGGCATGATGTAGAAAAAGATAAGACACTAACCGGCGGGAGAATAACCGGTAACGACCCTGAAAGAGACGATCATGAACAGTGACACGTGGCAACAGCCCATTATATCTCTTTTATTATTATTAGTATTAAAAAATTACAACGTTGTCGAGCAAGACCTAAGATGCTCTCTCGAGATTCCCACTTGTTACAGTCTTGAAGATACACCAATTTTTCTGTCTCTCAGATTTTGGGTTTGTATGAGGAGATAATGTTGTAAAAATGGTTTCTCTATCCATCGTCTCTTGTCATCTTCTTCTTCCACCGACTCCCAAAATCTCAACCTTTGTCTCCTTTTTCAATGGCGAACCTACCCGTCTCTCTTTATCTAAATACTCGTCTCCTCCTCGAACTCTCTGCAACTGTTCCGTCAACAGCTCCCCCGGTCCTCTTCCTTCCGGCGATAACGCTTCGAGGCAAGTTCCTTGTCTAATTTCCTTTTTTCTCTTTGTTTTTTTAATTTTTTTTGTATACTTTGTTTTCAGTTGCAGTCTTAATCAAGTTCTGGTTTTAATTGAATTTTCTGTAATTAGCTTATACATCTTGTGTAAGTTATAATTGAAGAGAGAGGTTATGTGTTGGTGTTCAATTTGATAATTGAGTGGAACTGTTGCACGAGAACTTTGTGTGTGTGTGGATTCTTCTGTTCTTGCTTGTTAAAGTAATTGGAGTTAAGTGACTGATTAAAGTAATTGGTGCTAATTTCTAAATAGCAAATTTAAGGGTTGATATTGTTAATGGAAATTTTATGTGTATGCTTTGATTTGGCAGTAACTTTTGCATCATTGAAGGACCAGAGACTGTTCAGGATTTTGTCCAGATGCAGCTCCAAGAAATTCAAGATAACATTAGGAGTAGACGCAATAAGATCTTTCTCCTCATGGAAGAGGTCAATTTTCTTAAAAAGACACTGTGAAATCTGATATGGGATTTTGATAGTCAAAAACCTATTTTTGTTGGAATTGTTAATTATAAGGGTTTAAAATTTGTTGGGTAGGAATTATTTTGTTATTTTAGGTGCTTCAATGCTCTGAATTTCTCTTGCGTATCTTTTGTTAGGTAAGGAGATTACGGGTACAGCAACGAATCAAGAGTGTGGAAGTTATTCAGCAACGAATGAAGAGTGCAGAAGTTATCAGTGAGAGTGGCGAGGAGGCAAATGAGATGCCTGACATGCCATCATCTATTCCTTTTTTTCCCCGTGTGGTGAGTTTCAAAATCATTTCGTATGGTTGCTGGATTTGGTCTAATGAAGATATTGATGGTTAGAAACTTGGTGAAGCGTGAGTGCTGCTGACATGTTTAACCAATAGGGGATAGTCCTCTTCCTGTTCCTCCATTTCAAACCTTCTCCTGAGACCTTTGGCTTCTGATTGAATAGCTCATGGAGCACAATTCTATTTTGTAGACACCAAAGACTCTGAAGCAGCTCTACTTGACAAGCTTATCACTCATATCTGGGATAATTATGTTTGGTGGACTTATTGCACCTACAGTAAGTTTGTAGAAAATTCATGTTTTTAGTTTTTCCGTGTCATTTCTTTATAATTGCTAAATATATTTTTACTTAGTAGAATTGAAGGAGTCTTAAGTACTTGAGTCTAAACCATTCATACATCTCTTGGAGGAAACAAAGAAAAGAAAAAAATGGAAAAGATGCTGGCCAAAATTACCTATTCATGACCTCGTTAGACATTCTTCGATCCATTTGTTGCTCGTTAGTTACTTTTAAATATTTTAAACATGAAACAGAGTTCATATTGGATGGCAGTCCTTGAAAGTGATTCTCTAAAAGCAATACTTTTCAGGATTTTTTTTTTCACTGGATGGCAATGTTTTTAATTTTGTACATCTCTTGTGGTTACATGATGACGATAGATCTGAATGCGGAGAGATTTAAAATATTGCCGTTTTTACTGATTCTACATCCCCTTGGTAACCTAATCGAATAAACAATTACGTCGATGTCAGTTAGATGCATTATCAATTCCTCCTTATGATGGATTCTTTACACTACTGCTTATTGTCTTTGAAAGCTCGGTCATGATCTTGTTAATGATTTAATTTTTTCTTCTTTGGCAGCTGGAATTAAAATTAGGCATAGGAGGCACCTCATACAAAGATTTCATAGTCAACATGCATTTACCACTGCAATTGAGGTAGTTATTGCCCTTTTAGAGCTTAAATCATTTGAAACTTAGTTGTTTTACGATTGTAGATTCATTTAATTGAAACTATGGATGATAATAGCAACCTCTGTATCTCTTAATTCAGCCAGGTCGATCCCATTGTAGCCTCCTTCTCAGGTGGTGCAGTTGGTGTCATTTCAGCTTTGATGTTGATTGAGGTTAACAACGTTGAACAACAAGAGAAGAAACGGTGCAGATACTGTCATGGGAGTGGTATATGTGATTTTCTTGTGGGGATGTAATCTTGTGTAAAACAAATGAGTTGGATAATCAATTATCTTCTAATAATTTCTGCATGTTTCAATTTCTACATTTTTTTTTCATTTTCAACTACTGTACTTGTTCTAAGTATAAACTATATACATCTAGGTATTGGAAATGAAGACTAGAAAATCTTCACCATTCTTCTCATCTGAAGTTATTAATATATTTTTTTGATCCTGTGGTAGGATACTTGTCGTGTGCCCGGTGTTCTGCAAGTGGCATGTGCTTGAGCATTGATCCCATCTCATTATCCAGTGTTTCTGAGAGCCCTTTACGAGTTCCCACAACTCGAAGGTGCCCAAACTGCTCAGGTGCAGGAAAGGTATGGAATTTTAGTTTGTAGAAGATATGGGAGTTTTCATGCTGTAATGCTGCTTAAAATCAAATTTATTTTTGGGGGATCGCGGCAATAATTTATGGCTTAACTTTAGCAGCTGACTTGGAATGTCTAGCACCAGGATTGCACAACTACAGCTAATTAGTATAAATTCAACCAGTTGACTCTTTATTTGGCTGATTTTTCTAGTTGGTAACTGTTTTCATTGCCAAATCAGGTAATGTGCCCGACATGCCTCTGTACGGGGATGGTGATGGCTAGCGAACATGACCCACGAATTGAGCCATTTGATTGATGAAGATCGATATCTTTCACCATATATATTGGGATGCTCTTGACTTTAAAGTTTGAGAAACAGTATGGGGAACCAATACTTACTTTGCCATTTGCACGGTTCTAATCAATCCAGTGGTTCTTGTCTGAGTTATCTATTTTTCGAGATTTTATAGGGTAATTATAATAGGTCAAGATAGTAAATTATGGAAGATGAGGATGTTTGCAACATTTGTGAAAGTGAATAATTTTATGGGAAATACCAGGACTCCTGGTTTTGTCTTGATGTTTTTATTGTTGTTTCTCATACTGAAAGCTATTTCCCTTTACCTTTTGATCTAACTATTTACTGTTTGTTTATAAATTCTGGCTTTACACATTTTATGTTTCAGTGGTGGGGTGTATGTTTCATGCCGATAACAAAACAAAAATAATTAGCTTTGCTGTACAACAACATGACAGTTTGGCCGAGTGGTCTAAGGCGCCAGATTTAGGCTCTGGTCCGAAAGGGCGTGGGTTCAAATCCCACAGCTGTCATAATATTTTGTTTTTTCCCCTCTCTTGTCACACCTACCCATTTATCTTTTAAAATACGGCGTCGTGCCTTCTTTTACCTCTCCTCTTTGCAATACGACATCGTTGCGCTATGAGGGAACTCGAGGTTCATGTTAGCTTCGCTTCGTCTCCGTGGATGGACCAAGACCTCCAGAAACAACGGCATCCATGGCGCGAACGCTGAGAAACAACAAAGCGGGGTTTCACTTCGCAACTCGTTTCCTCAACTCACCTAGTCGCTCTTCTTTTCCAAGCACAAGATCACTGCAGACTCTAGCCTATGAAGAGATCCAATCTTCCCCCGATCGACATTCAAATTCCACAGCTTTTGTCCTCCATGGCCTCCTGGGGTCCAGTCGCAATTGGCGATCTTTCTCTCGAAGCCTCGCTTCCTCCCTGTCTGAATCCTCTTCTCCTTCCGGTACCTTTGTATGCTAGATTCTCTGGAGATTCCCAATTTTCCTTCATTTTCCTCCACTTTCTCGGCGAGCAGATGGACTTATCCATATTTTATATTTTTACTTTTTTTTTTGTTCGTGCGGTGTAGAGTGGAAACTGACGCTGGTGGATCTGAGGAACCACGGGAAGTCGACCAATAGAGAGGGACTGAACCCGCCTCATGACATGGCGAGTGCTGCTAAGGATTTGGCCGATTTGGTGAAGTGTAAAAGCTGGAAGTGGCCTGATGTTGTGATTGGGCACTCCATGGGTGGCAAGGTTGCGTTGCAATATGCTCAGAGTTGTGCTCTCGGTCATTACGGTGAACATGCTGATCCTCCCAAACAGGTATCCTTTTAGGCAATAGCTCCATTGCCACTGTTTTTTCTTCTTATGATGAATCTTTTCAGAGTTGGCTAGATTGCATTGCAAAATGTCCAGTTCTCTTTGTTTGTTTGTATCCCATGATGATGGCACTGGGCAAATTTAGACCATTAAACAATGCTTTCTTTCTTAATTTATAATACATTTTTTAAACTTGCAGGATAGTAAGTCAGTTCTTTAGAATTTCTATATATAGTTTTAGCATTCTTTTTCTACCTATAATCAGTAGAGCAAGGTTATATTACTAAGCTATCACGTATGGTCAAAATTATGAACCTAATAAGTGGTTAAAACTTCAAACAAAATGGGGTAACAACCAAGCTAACTCCCTTAAACCCAAATTTAGTATCTTCCATATCTTGTGCTTGCACTCCATGCTGGGGTGCAGATTTCTGTTGCTCAAGTTGCTGTAACCTAGATATGAAGGGCAGAGTTCTTTGACATAGCAAAGCAAATGTGGAAAGCTCTTCTCATTTGGGAAGTGCAGTTACTATTTTTCCGCTTCTTAAATATAATATACTTTGCCCATTTATTTTATTTTGTTTTTGTTATTTCTTTTGAGAGTTATGATGATATAATCAGTAAGTGGTGTATATACTGCTTTTTCTACTGTTGCCACTTGTTCGACGGGTATTTTTCTTGATAGTTCTCTGGCACTTGAAAATTCGCATGGACCTGAAAGGATTGGCAATTGCCATTTTATTCTCAAATGAGAACAATGCTGTGCCTTACCGTGTTATTTGATGCAGAGCAGCTGTGGGTGCTGGATTCTGTTCCGGGAGAAGTGAGCCCAGAAAACAGTGATGGTGAGGTAGAGAAAGTCTTGCACACATTGCAAAGTTTACCTTCATCAGTCCCCTCACGCAAGTAAAGCATCTCTCTCTCCAACAAAGGTTATTATTCATGTGCAGAGTTTATTTTCAGTTAACTTTATTTCACTAGATTAGTAAATCCTGTTATTGGTGTCTGCCGTGGTTGTCTTTGCTTCATTATAACCTTTCTGTCATTAACTTATATTGGCATATGCACATTCTCAATCAACTGCATAGAATTCTTTACCTGAAACTTTTTTTAGGAGGAAGATCTGTATCTGAAACTTTGACTTATGCTATATACCATGACCTTTTTTATATAACACGAGGTGGCTGTTCAGCTACTAATTCTCACTTGGGTTTTTGTAGTCTTTTTTTATTTGAATACGAAATTTCAACTGTCATGTATAGGCTGTCTATTGTTTTGATTGTGAAGCATGATTGTCCGTGTAAAGCATCATCCAGCAAAATCTAAAAATAAGTGAATAATATGCAGCAAACAAACAGTAAGCTTGATTTCAACAAAAGTAAAGTGTTTTTGTCTTAACAATTTGGCAACTAATCACATAAGTCCAGGTCTCTTGTGCATTTGATGCGCTCATATATCCATTGTTTCATGGATCATTGATCTTGGCTCCAGTTGGAAACTTTACCCAGCTAGGTAACAAAAATAACCCGTACTTGTGCAGGTAAATGTATTCTTCATCTTGGCCCTAGCAGTAGCAATGTAATAATTTAGGTGTTACTCTTTATTTTATGATGTTACAAAGCAATTATAGTCGAAGATATTGGCCTATTTGGTCAGACTCTGTAGGGATCTATGTCATACTTTGCATATCGTTATAAGAAATGTCTAAGTACCATTCATAAGAGGAGTTTCTGGTCTGGGCTTTAGGTGGCTGGTGAACCACATGACTGAACTAGGGTTTTCAAGGTCCTTGTCAGAATGGATTGGCAGCAATCTTGAAAGCTCTGGAGAGCAGCAGACGTGGTCTTTCAATCTTGAAGGTGCCATTCAGATGTTCAATTCTTACAGGTAGTAGGTACTTTCCAGTAAAAGCTAGTTTGAAATGACTGACTTCACAAATATTTCATCGTATAGCCACCCTCTGATAACCACTTCTCCCACTGATGAGGTTCTGGATTGTTTTTCCTAATGACTTGGTCATAAACTGATGGATATAAAATAATCTAGGGAAACATCCTACTGGCCTTTGCTTGAACGCCCACCAAAAGGGATGGAGATAGCAATTGTTCGTGCAGAGAGGAGTGACCGGTGGGATCCCGATGTAATAGAGCGGCTCGAGAGGCTTGCCAATCAGAGAGCAGATTTGTCCCAAGGGAAAGTTTCGGTTCATATTCTTCCAAACTCTGGCCACTGGGTTCACGTGGATAATCCAAAGGGACTTCTTGATATCGTTACTTCCAATTTTATCACCTCGTGACCTGGTGGAACGAGCTGCAGATTGTCGAATTGATGATAATTTGATCTTCATATTATTTTTGTAAGTTGCTTTCATGTTGATGCATTCTACCTTGTTTGGGTTATTAGGGAGCTGTCCTCTCTATAAAAATAATCAGTTGTCTGTGCAGACACAAACAGAGAGTTGTATTAGTTGCATATGACTCTTATATATTCACCCTTGCTTCTAATGTTTGATTAGCAATGGCTCAAAATTGAACATTCTACACCAAAGAAGTATTACAATGATAATGCCTGTAAAATTATTATGCTAGAAGTCCTTGGCTCCAATTTTTTCCTGTAAAAAAAATCTCATACTAATACAATAAAACCTATTTGTGAATCTCAGCCCTTCTGGTTAACTTGTTTGAATCAACCATGTAGATCATTTTATTATAAGTTGAAATTGTAGAGATGTCAGATGTTCTTATATCTATCTTCGATTTTCTAGCGATAAAACTCAGTAACGATATTTTTCTACAATACCACTGAATAGTTTGACACTTATTATAATTTATTAAATTGTATAATGAGACGGTTGTTGTGCTATAGTTTTTGAAATTTGTCTCTCAAACTTGACATTTGTTACGATTTGTCTTCTTCAAAATTTATTTTTAAAGTTTGTCACCTATTATAATTTGATATTTAATGTTTCTTATTTATTTAAAATATAATTTAATTATTTTATTAAAAAATAATAAAAAATTAAATATTTAAAAGTAACAGAAAATATTATAAACCAATTTATAATAAAAAAAATTAAAAATTAAATTGTAACAAATATTAAAATTTTAAAATAATTTAATAATTTTATATCTATATGTAAATTTTAAGAAGACAAACAACATAACAACAAATTACAAAATTATAAAAGTGGTAAATCGTAATTATTTACAAATTTCACCATATTCTACTTTTAATGAACACAAACAACACAAAAATAAGTATAAATTTGTTTTAAATAATTATGTAAATATGCATAATTGATATTTAATTTCTAAGTTACTTCTTCATTATCATAATAATAAATCTAAATTTCATGCATATTTATTTAATTATCGAAAATTTATTTCAGCAAATTTATTTAAATATATTACATAGATTATTAAATTAATGGGCCATTCGGCCCATACATCGAAGATTCCGGCCATCTTACCGTACCATCAACAATTAGAGGGGTATATACGTCATTTCAATCTACAGAAACCCTACCTATAAAACTTATATCCCCCTCGCGTATGTCTGTCTCCTTATTACCAAGGCTGTTCAGGGTTTAGCGTCGACACAGAGCTTTCGAAACCCTAAGTCGCCGCTCCTCTCATCTGTTCAAAGCCATGGTAAGCTTCTATATGTCTTTCTTCACGGTGCACTCTCTTAGTTTGATTTCGAGTAAGGAGTGGGGATTTGATTTGTTGGAAGTAAGGGAATTGTAGGACGAAGGAAATTGTAAATCTTGTTTAGTGCAACTTGAGTCTATCTTAAAAGTAGGGATTTTTTCAACTCTCTGATGCAACTATGATTGTGCGTGTAGCGTAGACTTGTATGAGGATGTCAGCTTTGCACTGTGAATAATCCAGAATAAGATTCAATCCTTACATTGCTATTTTCAGATTTTATTAGGTCTACGCAGAATTAGATTTGCACAGAGAATATAATGTTTACTGGATGAAAGTGAACTTTGGCTACTGTGCTTAGGTTCGATTAGTTTGTATGAGGATGCGTAGACGATGTGGAGAAACAGTTGATATGTTTTCCGCCATTTTTATGTGAAATAGTTAAGTTTATAAGGTGATTTTAC
This sequence comes from Carica papaya, assembly GCF_000150535.2. Next base: position 697,098 of record NW_019014588.1, read on the forward strand.
TGTAAGGTGATTTTATTAGTGTCTCTATATGTTTCGGAATGATATTACAGCAACATAGGGGCCTTTTGATATCCTCTGTTCTGTTTTCGTTTCTTTATAATTGTTAAATATCCGCATGAAGTGCCATAAAGTTGTTAATTTGTGCATGCGGGTTCATCTTTTTATGCTGTTGCTACATTTGATGCCATTTCTGTTTTTGAATATACGTCGGTCTCAGTTTAAACATTATGTACCTTTTTGCTTCTAAGCCTTCATAGGCACTCTTTTAGGAAGAAGTTTATTGAAATTGAAACTCAAGTTAGTGAGGAACTGTAGCCCTTGCAATAAAAACATGGTGTGTTTTTCTGAGCCCATTTTAAGCCTGTAGATTAACAGGGGACATCAACTCTAGTGTAATGGGTTTCTGTTAATATGGATCTTTGGGTATATGACTTCCTTATTTGTCATCTTATATTCCATTGTTTTAATTATTTTCTGGTGTTGTATTCTTTTTGGTGACCTTTAATGTAGTCGAAGCGAAAAACCAGGGAGCCCAAGGAGGAGAATGTCACCCTCGGACCTGCTGTGCGTGAGGGCGAGCATGTTTTTGGGGTTGTTCACATCTATGCATCATTCAATGACACATTCATTGTGAGTAATCTTGTGATCATCTTTTCAAAAAGAAAAACAAAAGAAATTCCGTGTTCTGGCTTAATACTAGTGTATCCTAAATCAGGGAATTTAATGTGTTTTTTCAATTGCAGCATGTAACCGACTTGTCTGGAAGGGAAACACTTGTTCGCATTACTGGTATGCCCTTGGCCTTTCCTGTACTATTTATCTTAATTGCTTTTTCTTGTAAACAATTGTGAATAATATCCTGTGTTTTTAGCCTTGAGAAAATTTCTAATACCATTGAATTGCAGGTGGTATGAAGGTCAAAGCGGATAGAGATGAATCTTCACCTTATGCTGCTATGCTTGCGGCACAAGATGTTGCTCAAAGATGCAAGGTCTGCCTCTTTTGCTTCTTGTGAATGTGGATCCATATATTGCTAGGAATTTGTTTGAGATAATATGATCTGGTTTATTTCTTGCACAAGTGGTTAGAATTCACTTGCCTCTTGATACATAAGCTATCATGCTGCACAAGCTTATTGGCTTTTAGTCCTTTTGAACTGCAGGAACTCGGTATTACTGCTCTTCATGTTAAGCTCCGGGCCACTGGAGGTAACAAGACTAAGACACCTGGTCCAGGTGCCCAGTCAGCACTTCGAGCTCTTGCTCGTTCAGGCATGAGAATTGGTCGCATAGGTACTTTTTGATTCAATATTTCAATCTCAATTTGGGTTTAGCTTTAAGAGTTGATCTCTCTGGACTAAACGAGCGATTGCCATCTTTAATTTACTAATATTTATCTGATTTCTATTCTTACAGAGGATGTTACACCAATTCCGACTGACAGTACACGTAGGAAGGGTGGAAGACGGGGTAGAAGGTTGTAAGCTCATTATACATCACAAATGCCATTCCAGCCAGCTACCGCACCATTACCAGAACCTTATTTTGTTTGTTTTTGTCTTTCGATCGAGCCTGAGTAATTTCGTTTTCCAAAACTTGATTATCAGAACGTTATAGTTTTGAATTTTCTAGTTCAATGTCGGTATCACTGAGTTTAAAACATAAACGAATGACATTATTGGAATCCTCTTGATCTTTTGCAATGCTCTTTTTGTAATATTTTATCACAGCACCTGCAAAAACCTTCAAATATTTTTATCTAATTCGTCTACCAATAGATTTTGGAAATAAAAATCAAATACCACGCTCAAGTCAAGCGTTTTCGTTGTGGGATTTAAGTCTTGCAGTTAGTATATAACAATTTGCAATTATCACGAGACGAGTATCCATGTTCATATAATTGTGTAGGCACCAACCTGTTCAGCACGGGGGAAGAAGGGAAAATATCCTAAATCATAAAAAACGGGAAAGGAAAACGGTGCCGTTCTCTGTAAGTTATTTGGTGTTTTGACGATGTCCACAAAATCTTCAATTTAAGTTACCCACCAACAATAAAAAAATTTCTCATTTTATATAAAAATAAAAATATATACGTAATATAAGAAAAATAAAACACGTGGCGCACAGAACTTTCTAGAAACCCGTGGCTCTAGTGGGCTGCCGTGAATAGCTCATCCGACCCACTTTTTAAGACTATACGAGCCCGGCCCATTACTGCAAATGTCACCTTCAAAACGCCGCCACTCTCGGAAACCCTAGAAATGTACTATAAATACCTCATTATGCGAATCGATAACCTAAGTTAGAGTAAGGAGGAAGGCGAAGATGCAGATTTTCGTGAAAACCCTAACCGGGAAGACCATCACTCTCGAGGTCGAGAGTAGCGACACCATCGACAATGTCAAGGCTAAGATTCAGGACAAAGAAGGTAATCACATCAACCTTTGGGTTTTCTTCTTCTTTGCTTGTTCAGTTTTAGCCACAAAATTAACTTGAATGATCTTCGACTTCGTTTGCAGGAATCCCTCCCGATCAGCAGCGGTTGATTTTTGCCGGGAAGCAGCTCGAAGATGGCCGTACCTTGGCTGATTATAATATCCAGAAAGGTCTTTATCTTCTATCTCTTCTACCTCGGTTTCTTTAATTTCTTTTTTCTCGTTTTAGGTAGTTAAATGTTTTGTTTTTGTTTCAGAATCTACGCTTCATCTGGTGTTGAGGCTTAGGGGAGGAATCATTGAGCCTTCTCTCATGGCTTTGGCTCGCAAGTACAACCAAGACAAGATGATTTGCCGAAAGTAAGCTGGCTGTTATAACAACATTTGCTATTTTATGTACTACATTTATGTGTACAGTCCTTTATGTTGTCAAATTTAATGAGTTTTTTTTTTGGGGTTTCTTCTGTATTTCCTTTCGTACGGTTGATTTGTTGGTTTGATCTTTTTATTTGAGATATTTGTGTATGGGGCTTCACTTAGCTTCTCATGCTACTGTAGTGCGAGAGAGGTCATACAGGCTCCCTAGATTGATTTTCCATTCTTAGAATTTTCAGCTGGGATCAGTTTCTTGCCGCTGAATTGGGATTGGTTGAACATTCGCAGATTTTGATTTGTTAACTTATATCAAATTCTTATGTTGGGACTATATGTTGAACCCACTTTTGCTGCAAAAATATGTAACAGCGGGCATCATAGTCCCTATATTGATTGCCATTCTTTACTTTGTCAGCTGTTATCTTCTACTTGCAGTTGATTTTCGTGGGTGGTACATTTTGTATAATGATTAAATATTGAGATTGTTGTGTGCATAGCAATATCCTAAAACTGTTATCTCGTATTAAATATTTAGATTTTAGTGTGCCTAGCAAGAAAGAAATCTGTTTTTTGATAATTCTTACAAATTTTATTTGTTTGCCAATGCTAGATTTACTGAATGTTCTTTTTTGGTTTATGTTTGTAACTTGTTCTTTTTGCTAGATGTTATGCCCGATTGCATCCAAGGGCCGTAAACTGTCGGAAGAAGAAGTGTGGTCACAGCAATCAGGTACTTTTACATGCATCTGGTTTTCTATTTTTGATTGTCTTTCTTTGTTTGAATATTTGCTTGTTCTAATAATTTTTCTCCCTGCAGTTGAGGCCTAAGAAGAAGATTAAGTGAGCTCTTATGAAGATCGTTTTCTATGCTGCAAGAGCTTGATCCATGGTTTCTGACTCATACATTTGCTTTTTTTTTTGTTGGAGTTATTAGTATTCTTCTATGTCCATTCTAGAACAGTGGTTGATCTACTTAAATGGGAACCAAATTTGTTGAAGGAATTGAAGATGAATTCCATAACTGGAAAACTAGAGGTGCAATCTTATGTTTTCATTCTTCAGTTATTTTATCTATGGATTCTCATATCATGCTTATAACTATCACTTTTCTTGAAAATGTTTGCTTCGACAAACCCGGTCTGTTGTTGACAGAGGGTTTTTGTTTCAAGCTAAATTTTTGTTTTTTTGCTATTTAGATAAGTTAAATATTGTTCTTAAGGCGTTGCTCTTGTGATTTTTTTCATATTTGGTCCCTAGTCACTTCTGTACAACTGTGCTTATGAAGTGGAAACCGTGAGAAGATGGTCAATTCGATGTTCGTTCCTGAGCTCAACTTTTGAGGCTTATTGATATTCTCATTATTAGGGTTCTCAAGTATTCTTCTCTTTTTTCATTTAATTTTCCTTTGGGCTGGGTTTTTTAGTATTAGGGTTCTCAATTGTTCTGTTTTTTTTTTCCATCCATTTTGTGTAAAGCTTTTCTCTAATTCTTTCATTGCATGGCAACAATCAATCCCCCGTTGCAAAAGCGCAGCCCTTAAGATCGCCTTCCTTTGCAAAACATGGAAGCGTTTTGAGTCATAGCTGCGCGACATCAATGCTTTTCTACGGGGTTCCCCTCTAGGGTTTTCCTATTGGGTTCCTCTTGCATCTCACCTAATTTCTTGTGCTAGAAGCATCTCTGCATTCTTTATATTGGATTTGAATCATCCCATTTCCGAGCTCATTGGGTAATTAGTATCGTACTATTTACACGCCATTGAACTCAGATCATGGACATTTCAGAACCAGTAGGCACCGTAGATGTTTCTTTTGCAAGTGAGAGACATTTAAATTGATATTCGAAATCTTGTCTTGCCTTAATAGTTTTTTCAAGTTCCAAATATATTTTTAGTTGAAGTTGTTGGTCGTGGTTGGATTTCCATTTTGCTGATAAAAAATTGATTTCTCTTTTTTTTTGTAATAGCGAGAATGATGAGTCGATTAGATGTGCGAATGGAAAAATTCCATTATGAGCTCAAACTCTCGAGGCTTATTGATATTCTGACTCGCAAATCTCGTCTTATAAATGCCAAAAGAAAGATTAGATTTTATGATTCCAACCAAACTTAAATCTATGTACTTGAAGAAAGATTACTTTTGAATTATGGGTTATAAATACTATGCTAATGGTTTTAATAATTGACTGTCCTCGTCCAATGGCAGCTGTGAAAAACGATGACTTAATTAGATGTACTGGTTAGAGATATTACTACAAGTTATTTTTAAAATTAATATATTTCTTACGTTTGATTTAATATTTAAGAAATGGCAATGATTAATAATATTAATACTAAAATTCATCCAAATCGACTCCGTTCCCAAAGAAGCATGAAGGTGGTGAAACGAGGATGAATCGAGAAATTACGTACAGATACATATACACACACACATATATATATCTATATATATATATATATCTATATATGTGGTTCTGTGTATGTTCGCATACACAGAGAGTGCAGGTAGTAAGAAGAAATAATATTCAAATACAAGTAGACTGATTAAACAATTTAATAATTATAAAATCCTTGTCTTATCAGGGAGAGTTTCCCCATCGAGTGCCTTCCCGTAAAAGGAGGTCATAAATTCTTGCTTGGTGAAGTCTCGGTACCTGGCTGGTTTCTCCGGCGACAGTAGCTCCGGTAAAGGTCCAAGATAACCCGAATCATTCCATTTGTTAGCATTGAAAAACATCACAGCTGAGATTCTTGCTTCCTCCGATGAGTTTGCCAACACTCGGTGCTTGACACTTTTGTATTCATCATTTGATACGATCTGCAAAATCTTATCTATATTCAATCACCTCCTATATATATATATATATATTATTGATATAGGATTAATTTTGTATTGAATAGTTTGACTTAGACACTATAGTGGAAACTTTAATTTCTTTCTTATTTATGGATGTGTTGAACCAACCAAAATCTTAAAACCTTGTGATTTTTCATCTTTTTCTCTTGACTGAGAGATTATATTTTCATAAGATATATATATATGTATATAGTATACGTATATGTTGGATGGATTACCTGAAGAAAGTCACCGACGTTTACAGTCAACGCTCCATGAACAGGCTTCACGTCAACCCACTCATCTTCAAACTTAACCTGCAACCCTGGAACCCCGTTCTCAATCAAAATTGTTAAAACACACGGATCCGAATGTGGCTTCAATCCAAAAGTCAGCTCCGGCTGTGGACATGGCGGATAGTAAACGCCCACCAGAACTCTCTCCTCATAAAAAGTCAACTCCTTGAACTTCCCCTGCTCCAAACCCAACCCTTCACACAACATCTCCATCACCTTCTCACAGACTCCCGTCACCCACCCATCCCACTCACCCAACTCTCTCCGACACACCTCCGGCACCTCCTCCGGCCTCGCCCGCTCCTCCTCCGGCGACATCTTCACCTGAACATAATCATGCCAAGTCGCCGCACTCGACCGGTACAAGTCAATGTTGGTCGAGTACTGGACCGGGTTCCCCACCTGGCGCCCGTACAACTGGGCCTTGGCTTCGTTTGGCTGCTCGTGAAAAGCTTTGACAGAGTTGATCGTCTGGTCGATAACTGAAACGGGTATGCCGTGGTTGATGATTTGGAAGAAACCGTAGGTTCGTGCGGCGTCTGTGAGTTTCTGGACGGCGGTGGAGCGGCGGCCGGCGAGGTTGATGAGAGGAATGGTGATGGGTTTTGGAGAAGAAGGTGGGCGGAGTGTGGAGAGAATTTCAGGGGGTTGTATGAACATGGTGGGGAGGGAGGTCAGGGATGAATCGCAGAGGCCTTTTACTCCAGCCTTCGATTCATCAAATTCTTTTACTTGTTCCAAATGATTAACCATTTTCTTCCTCTCCTTTTTTTCTAATTTTTTTCTTCTGATTTTCAAAGATCTCGTGGGTAATGCTGCTTATATAGCCTCATAATTTATATTATAATTAACATATTATACTACATAATTACGAAAAATATGTAATTTATTAAGAAAAATGTTGGGATTAATCTTTGATTACTACGTGTATGGTGGGAAAGTTTCGTATTGGCGAAAATTATTTGAAGAAAATGTGTCACATTTTTTTTGCCGTATCTGTTTAGGAGAAAAAGATTCTCCATCTTTGCAGTTAACCCAAAAGAGGCAAAGAGTCCCAAAATTGATATATGTACATGTATAGCTTCTTTAAGTAGTCTATGTACATGTATAGTTTATATATACATATATAGTTGCCGTCATGTTTACGGCTTTGATTAATTGATTTGAAAAAATATGCATAGATGGTAGATTAAGTTTGTAAACTTCTACATCTTAACCAATTTCGCTTAACTTAAACACAAAGATATCTACTTACCGGGTTAATTTAGTAGAATCAAATTGAAGTAAACTCTAAATTTATTACGTTTATAGATAAAAAAAAAAACCCATCAAGTAATAATAATCAATTGTATGTAATTTAAACGATATAACATTTTTTTTTACGAGTTTAAATTTTATTTTGCTCTATTTTTAAAAAAAAGTTTTAAAATCATAACCTAATTATATTACTGTGGCTAATGGTCTTCTAATTTTATTTTTTTTATATTCTATAACGTAGTTCTTGAAAAATTTTACAAGTAAATAACAAAATTGTCTTAAAGAAAAACTCAAATGCAATGGTTTTAAGCATTTAGAGATCCAAAATCATAATATAAATATTTTTATTAACAATTTTTGTAAACAATAATATAGCCAACAAATATGTTGATGATCTCTCGTATACGGAGAACGAGCCTACTATTTTATAATAAATATAATTTTTTATCTATAAATTTTATTAAAATAGTAGTAATTATATTTTGAACAAAACTTAGACTTTAAAATATTTTTTTAATTTAACTTAAAATACTTGTATTAACTTAAATTCAAAATTTAAATTAAATCACGAAATAATTTTTTTTAAAAAAATAATAAAAATTTGTAGATTCATCAAGAAACAATTTTAAAATACAATACATTATTCCTATGGGTAATTTGATTTGGTCGCGACACAAAAAATTTGATCATTATAACTTTGACTCTTTGAAATTTATGTAAAAGAGTATAATGGTTGCTAATATAACTATGTTAGCTAATTGTGAAGGTGTATGCAGTGCGTGTTAACTTTACAAGTTGTATAGGACTAGTTGTAAGGAAACATGAATTCATACATACCAATAAGTATGGTCCTATGAAAGTTAAATCTTTGAGTAAAAATAGTTATTTCATGTTATTTATTTACGATTATACACGTATGATAGATATATTTTTTGTCAAATAAAGCTCAAGTGTTATGCGTATTTAAAAAAAAAAAAATCAAAGTTTTAGTTTAAAAGTAAAGTGGAGTTGCGATTGTTTACTTAAGATAAGATGATGGAAGAAGATATGCCTACAGAATTGAAGAGAATAATATTTATAATCAATTTACTGTTAAGTACTCAATAAAACAGTGATGAAGATGGTGAGATGTATACTTCCCGGGAGGTTCTTTTACAAATATTTATGGGCTAAACTGTAATTTAGTTGATTAACAAACTTCTCACCAAATATATTAAAGATATGACTCTAATTAATATTGACATTGAACTTATTATTGATATTGACATTGAATTTCACTTAAGAATTTCACATTATATATATTTTCAAAGGTCATTATTTTATAATTATTATCGTCTTAAGAATGAAGATTAAATAAGTTCTCCATGAGAGATGTTACTCTCGTTGTTATGTTGAAGCGATAGTTTACTAGCTTGTCAATAAGGTGATACTTGAAAAATGTTGAACATAATGGTGTGACGAGAACTTTCTAATCTTTATTTATTTGGATTTGGCAAATTAGGATTCTCGTACTTACAGAATTTCTTGAATATGTTGAAAAAGAATACAATTTTCCATCGCTTTGCTCGGCAGAGTTGATTTTGTGCTTCTCTTAAATAATCATTCACTTTTCCTAATGGTAATCACCTTATATAATTGTATATTATTGTAAAATAATTATACTTTATATATTTCAAATAATTATGTGATACAATACATGTAAATAATATTGATTTATAATGATGATATAATCCAACATAAATATACATACTTTCATATAACATGACATTAACTATTCTGCTAACAATTGGTGAAAGCAATTATATAAATTTAAGGCATATAAAAAACAAATCTATACAGAAGCGAGAAGTAGCGTAACGAGGATGATCGATTTATTATGTACGTAC
>NW_019014588.1:706305-722215 GCF_000150535.2 Carica papaya
TCAGGCAGAGTTTCCTCGTCGAGTGCCCTGCCGCAAAACGAGGCCGTAAATTCTTCTTTTGAGAATTCACGGTGCCCGGCTGGTTTCTCCGGCGACAGTGGCTCGGGCGAAGGTCCAAAATAACCAGAATCATTCCATTTGTTAACATTGAAGAACATTACAACTGAGATTCTTGCCTCCTCCCACGAGTTTGCCAACACGCGGTGCTTAACACTTTTGTATTCACCATTTGATATTATCTGCAGAATTTAGAAGAAAAACTAACACTTTTGTGTGTGTGTGTGTGTGTGTGTATATATATTCGATCACCGCTTGTGTATATATATGTAGAGAGAGAGAGAGAGAGTGTGTATGCGTCTGTTGGATAGATTTCCCGAAGAAAGTCACCGAGGTTTACAGTCAATGCTCCATGAACAGGCTTCACGTCAACCCACTCATCTTCAACCTTAACCTGCAAACCAGGAACTCCATTCTGAATCAAAATTGTTAAAACATACGGATCCGAACGTGGCTTCAATCCAAAAGTCAGCTCCGGCTGTGGACACGGCGGATAGTAAACTCCCACCATAATTCTCTCCTCACAAAAAGTCAGCCCAACGCTTCACACAACATCTCCATCACCTTCTCACACACCCCCGTCGCACACTCATCCCAGTCACCCAAATAATAATAGTATATATACACTTCACACACACAAAATCATTTAATTTAGTACACACACACACATATATATATATACACACATGTTGACGTGCTACGTAATCCGAGTCACGTCGTCCATTATTTCTCTACTCATAAAGCTCGGATAACTGAGCCATGCATTTCATAAGCCTTTTACCGTATATAATTATATGTTATTTTATACCATTGCATAAAAATAACTCTTAAAAGATTACATATATCTCTTTTAAAAATTCAAGATAAATAAATATCTGAATTAGATTATCACTTTATAAAAAATTCAAATATTATAATATTTCGTAACCTTATAAGTAATTTTTTTAAAATTTTTAGTGTAATATTTGAAAAATGATCGCGCAACATTTGTGATTTAAACGATATAATATACATTAATATACAAATGATCTTCTAATTTTTTTCCTCTTAATTTTAATATTTTTTAAAAAAAAATTTATCATATAAACAACAAATATGGTAATGATATATTTATTACCTATGATTTATATATTTTAAGTTTTTATTTAATATAATTAATGCATACATAAATTGTATTAAACTAATAATTATTATATTTTAATATCCTTTGAACAAAACACGTAGTTTAAAATATTTCTTTAATTTAACTTAAATTTCAAATTTAAATAAAATCATGAAGTAATTTATTTTTTAAACTTATAACTTTCCAATGTAAGCATTTAAGCATGCATGCACGTGCGGATTTAACAGAAGTCGAAGAATTGATTACGGCAGATCGATCGTTTCTTCTGGGAGGTGAACAAATCCTAGGAGATCCTGTCAATGGCAGATCTGCATTTTATTGTATTTTCATTTACGGACCTTCTGGAGTGTAAATAGGGTTTTTATTAGCTTCATTTCCTCTCTTCTTAAGCTCTGAGTTCGCGCATTACGCAAATTAACTGTTCGATGAATCGCCAGGCGTATTGAAGTATGAATATCGGTTGTTTGACGAATTGCAACCATATCCATCACCAGTTTTCATTAATATATCACAATAAATCTTAAGCCGGCAACATTAACTTTACCTCTTGGAATTTCCATGTGGGTTTCTTCTCGGTAAGAATACATACATTGTTCTGCTGAGATGAAAGTAGATTTAGATAACGTTTTTGGTTGATTTCGCAGAGGAAGAAGAAGGCTAATAGCTGCTTTTGAGCTTGTGCAGAGGCTACGCAATTAATATGATCTGTACCGTGCTACGAAAACTTTGTTGTAGAACTGGTTTTGCGCTAATTGGTATGTACAGTTGCCTTTCCTTTTTATTAGCAGAGTAGTCATTAGTGTAGATTATTGTGTCTTATTGCTGCTCATTCTGCAGCTTTTCATGATTGAGATTACCACTGCAAATTTCTTGTAAGTGACCATCGGAATGCTTATCAAACTTACATAGTATCAGCTTTATTGGGCTATACATATAACCGCTGTACTGGGAGATGAAGATGAAGTCAGAGCATAGATAATCGGCCACAATCTGTATAGTATTTCTTGTAAGTGACCATCGGAATGCTTATCAAACTTACATAGTATCAGCTTTATTGGGCTATACATATAACCGCTGTACTGGGAGATGAAGATGAAGTCAGAGCATAGATAATCGGCCACAATCTGTATAGTATTTAACAGAAGTATCACAATCTATATACTTCTTAAAGTCTTCACATCAAACCTAAGTGCCACTGTTTCATGTGATATTTAGCTTGTACTGGTTTGATTTCTCGCACTCAAGCCCCTTGATGTGATATTAATTATATTCTTGCGTTTCCTTTTTAAGTCTCCCCAGAAGAGTGATATATGGTTTCTGCAAATCTTTTATGCGTTATCCATCTTCTACTCGCTTGATAAGCTTTTGTGCTCTACCTATGTTTAGGGTTTAAAATCAATATGCTCACAGATGCATTCATTCAGTGATAATCTTTGACTAATTCCTAGATCCACTTGCTTGAGGAATGTCAGATATAACTGCAATAATTTTTGGTCATAAGATTTGGGATGTCATGCACTTGGATTGATTAAAATAAAACAGTTGCTGCTTTTTTCAAGACTGTTTGCCTGTTTGGATTTAGCTCCAGTAAATGCACAGGACAAGTTCCATTTCATTCTCTTTTCCAGTTGAAGAATTAAGAACTTTGATTGAGTAACTTTAGATGGAGTCACTCGATTGATCTCTTCTCTTATGCTCTTTTCCAAGACTATTGATTTTTAACGCAAAGTGTTCTTTTACCTTTTCTCACGTCTTAGATTCTCTCACTTTGATTTGACTTTTAATTGGTTGCAAATCTTAGGTTTTGTTCTTTTAGAATTCATCAAATTTATCTTTCTTGTTTCTTATTTGTGTATGTGTAATCTCAATGCAGGCACAAATTTACTAGATGGAGATGATTTTGAGGCAAAATGATGCAGCTGATTGGGTTTACAAAGGGGAAGGAGCAGCTAATCTTGTTCTCGCTTACATTGGGTCCTCTCCCACCTTTGTAAGTCCTTCCATGTTCTTTCTTTTCTTTTATAAAATGCTTAAAATATGGCAATTAATTTTCTGATTCAAAATGTATTATATCTTCTAAATTTCTTTTAGAGATCGTTTATATATTTTTAGCTAATCACCTTATCAACGGGTATTGTAAGTTAAGGCCGGAAAAGTGATCCGGATACAGAAGGCAGCGAACAATTGTGATTGGTGCTTGAATGGTAAATCCTTTTTAACAACTCATGAAATGCTTCTGTGGAGAGACGACAAAGAGCTCATATCATCCCCAAAGAAGGAATATTTGGAGCAGTTATATATCACACAAGTCATGAGCCCTTTGTTAGGTCCCAAACATGTTGATGCCGGGGTGTGTTTCTTTTCCTTTTTCTTTCTTTTTGATAATCAAAATTGTCTTGCTTTTCCTTCCCTTATTATGTTTTATTGTGTTTTATTTGGGAAATTACTGGATGGTGATAATTTAGTTGAAGCAGTTTCTTGTTAAGATATATGGACCAAATTATTTATTGAGTAGCCTTGATTGCTTCACCAGGAGGTATAAGTTGAGCTTATTGCTGATATTGACATTGGACTTCACTTGAGGATCTGATCTTATATGTACTTGTAAAGTGATCATATTATAAATGCTGTCGTCTAGAGAATTAAGATTCAATAGCTTCTCCATGACAGATGTTACTACCATTGATATGTTAAACCAATCGTTTATTATCTCCTCGGTAAGGTAATACTTGAAAATTTGTGAAAATAATGGTGTTATCAGAACTTCCTAATCTTTATTTCCTTGGATTTGGCAGATTCGTGTTCTCGTATCCAGGGAATTTCTTGAATGTGTTGAAAAGAATTTGATTTGCCAACGCCCTGCTTGGCGAGTTGATGCAGCCAAGGTTGATACTAGTCATGAATCTGTGCTTCTCCTAAATGATCATTCACTTTTTCCTGATGGTAAGCACCATATCTAAAATTTATTTAAAAGAGTGGGAGTGAGTTCATTTTCCTTTTTCAAATGGGGGAGACAATTCTCAGATGCAGGGAGGTCTTCCCTTTTCTTTTTTCCCACCCTGAGCCATTACCATGTGTGATGTCTTTAAGAAGCTACCACTTGGATCTTCAATTCAAGTGCTTTGACAGGTTCCATTTTATATAGTAGCATAATGTCGTCTAACATAATCGTGCTTTATTCTACGTCCTTCATCTCAGGAATTGGTAAAGGCAACGCATGCATATCTGTCGAAATAAAGGTGCTCTAGTTTATTGATCCCTTCGTTTCCTTCTGCTTCTTTATCATGTTTAACTTTAGTTCAATTCATTGGTATATTTTCTTCTAATTTCTGAAAATGTTGTTTTTTTTATGCTCATTTCCCTGTTTGTTTCCATAAAGTAGCCAAAGTGTGGATTCATCCCAACTTCAAGGTTCATAACAGAGAGGAATGCAATTAAAAGAAGAATAAGTCGTTTTAGAATGCATCAAGTCCTGAAGTTACGTCAAAAAGAGGTATATTCTTTTTCTGCCATTCGTAAGGACTAGCTATTGTATCAGTTTTCCTATATGATCCCACTATTATTGTCAGCCTGGAACTTTTCACCTTTATTCTGGCTTGTCCAAGCTGTTGAAGATTGAGTTTTCTATGGAATAGGGAGTTAATTTTTTTTTGTCATTTTAGCTCTGGCCTTTATATTTACTGTTTTCTTCTGATATTGATAGCTTTTGATAATAACTGTCAAATAGGAATGGAGCTCCATGTTTTTGTTCAGTTCTATATTTTTCTGCTTAAATTATTATATGTATTAGAATTGTTAGGATTAGTTGAAGTCTGTAAACTTTTTCTTCCATTTGGTATATATATGTGTATGAAATTAATGGAAAATGTAAGTCACAAAAATATTTTCCCTGCAGCAGAAGACTCCTATTTTTTTCTGCAATTTTTTCTCTTCACTTTCTTCCATATTCTTCCCTTTTCCAGAAATTTAACTAACTAATATCTTAAGACAAACAATATTGCAGATTTCAGAATTCAGTGAATATGATCCCCTTGATCTGTTCTCTGAATCAAAGGACAAAATTTGTAAAGCTATCAAAGCTCTCTATGCCACTCCTCAAAACAATTTACGTGTATTCTTGAACGGTTCCCTTGTATTCGGGGGCTTGGGAGGTGGCACTGACAGTACCAGCATCGCAACTGGACAAGCATTTGAAGAGGCACTCAAGGGTGTCATTCAGGCAGAGGATGGCCTGCGTACATCAAGTTTTATAAAGCTTGTTGCTGAGGCAATCTATAATTCACGAGTTCTAGATCGGGTTCTTGATGTTCAGAAGCTTGATAATCTTGATATTGAAGGAGCAATTCATGCATACTATAACATAATCTCTCAGTCTTGCACGGTCTGTAAAGAACTGGACAAAGAAAGAGTGTCACTTAGACGCACGTCATTGCATTCAATTTCTTTGGAGGAAAGTTTGAACATTGTCAAAGACTATTTGATAGCTGCAACAGCAAAGGACTGTAGTTTGATGATCAGTTTTATACCGAAGGAAGAAATAGATCTTGGATCTTCATATAATTATATAAGCCTAGAATCCACCAATCAAAGTTTTTATTACAAGGTAGAGAGCAATTTACATATCTTATTTGAGTTTAAATATTGCATTTGATGTCAGATTGCTGTGAGGTGTTGGTCTTAATGTAAGAGTTTCATCCAGTCATTACATTTTCCACTGATATACTAACGCTGGAATCTTATGAAACCTCCCTTGTTGAAAACACAGATTCTTTAGAACCTTTAGCAAAGTCAATTTCCTCTATTGGCAATACATCTCGTGACAGTTGTAAATTTTGCAGGCCTATTTCCTTGACCTGGATTTGAAACCTTTGAAGAAAATGGAAGAGTATTATGAATTAGACAAGAAGATAGTAACCAGTTACTTGCAAGCCGTGAAAACGGAGCATGAAGAAGATAAATGTCTGGGCTGCCAATACTTATGCAAGCACATTCTGAAATACATCACCGTCCTTCGAAGATACTTCTAATTCTGAAGACTTCTAAGGTGGTAAGTTCTGATGTGTTGTTGACTCTAGTAGCAGGAGCATAGATCATGCCCGATACTCGTATGCATAATCAATCATCTGTCCATTTCAACTGGCAGTTGATCTCATCATTAGCTTTCAATACCACATAAGTTACCCTTTTGATTTTGCTACTGATCATAGGAAAACAAAGTGCCTACTCGACCAAAATTATCATATGAACAATTTGTTCTGCAAAATGACTTCTGGACATTTGATTGTTCTGAATGGGGCTGAGAGCTGAAAATCAAGGCCTGAACTCGCATTCTATTTGTTGATTCAATGTGGATACAGTGTTTCATGAAGGCTAAAATGTAATATATTTTTGAAAGTATCGTGTTACTACGAGTTGGAGCTTATATTATTAACTGTAAACACCATTTTAACCATTAGATTATGAATTTTGGAACCTGTTGATGTTTAAACATTAACATCTAATTGTTGAAAAGTTAAAGTATCATAACTGATATTATGAACTTAAAGCTCATTGAAAATTTTGATATTGTTAAAACAATTGAGATAGAGAATTGCGCCTGCTGCATCTCTCTATTATAACAATATATATTGCTCTATGCATTACCAGTCTCTCTATTACAAGAGTATATGTTGCTCTATACATTCCTGTGATCTATGTTTCATGGAATATATATATATATATATATATATATATATATATATATATCTTCACCTGCTATCTCGTTATTCATATAAACACACAATTTACCTGTTATGAATTCTAAGAAGTTACGAAGAAATATCTGCAATTTTTTTTACCAGTATGATAAATAACACTAATTGAACTTCAACATAATTTTAGCATGCATGAAACCACAATGAAGAAGAGAGGAATGAAGAGAATAAATTTATGGTTGTAACTCATGCTGTGTACATATATATGTATATGTATGTATGTATATATATATATATATATATATTTGAGGAAAGTATATTAAAATAGATTATTACATTAAATAGATAGATAACAGTTATTTATATATTATTATATTAATTTCTTTTAATATATTTAATAAATAGTTAATTAATTATTACAAATATTATGATATTAGATATAAAATAATTTTAAATTTCAGTTTTACTTTGATATATATGTATATATGTGTACGTGTGTGTGCGTGTGTGTGTGTGTGTGTGTGTGTGTGTGTAGGGAGTGATTGATATTTAATTATAAATAGAAATTAAATTAAGTGAAATCTAAAGGAGCATTTAATTCATTAAAAACTACAGAAACTACAACGACAAACAAGATGATCAAACTACTGACGTACGAAGTACTAAAAATCTTAATTTCCTCCTCTTGATATTTCTCTTAATTATCTTCAGTTGTTCATCCTCAGTGGTCTGTTCATGCTCCAGGCACTGAGCTTCTCCACGTGGACAGCCTCAGTCCCATTGTTGAACACGAACAAGTGAGCTTCCCCATCCACTGCTTTTGTAGGGTAAACCCTAGAAGTTATGCAAGTTTTCCCTCCAGCTCCAAAGCTTTCAACGACTGAATGATCAATCTGCAATTTGTTTTTGTTCATAAGTTATTTAACTTAGAAATTTTTTAAAAAAATACTAATTAGAAAAATTTCATGTATGAGATAATTAGGGAAAGGCATGCATCCATACCAAACTCCTAAGAGAGATCCTTTTCTCTGCTTCTATATCTACATTTACAAACCCAGCAAATGATGGCTTGTAAAGACCTTCCTTCAAAGAGGAACTGTTGAAGAATAACATATGGGCAAAAAAAAAAAGTTAATTGAATATTAAATAAAACTATAAATTCAAATATAGTGTGTGTGTGTGTGTGCATATATATGTATAAAACAGACCTTGAAGCATCAGAGCACATGAGGACTACGTATTTGGTATCAGCTTTGAAGACTCTGAAGAAGACAGGAGTTGCTTCCTCCAAGTCTTCAGAGGCTAATGTCAAGAGCCCAAATGGTCCAACCCCACCCTGTTTCTTTGCACCCATTGGAGCACATAGGTCTTGTGCATTGACCCACTCTGGATCAAACGGCTCTGCTTTCTCCAAGCTTGGAATTGTGAAACTTACCTCCACATCACACTGTTTACATCATGCCCATATAAATTAAAACTACATAACAATTATTATACACACACACAGATATATATATATATACAAATCGCGGAGAAAGAAAAAGTCACCTGGGCAGCAGTTACTCCGGTGACCTCAACATGCTGACCCAGTTCAACAGCCGTGTTCTCCATCAAAACAGGATCCTTTCTCAGCTTCTCTACTTCTTCAACAGGCCACAGCCTGAGCTGCTTCCCACTTGGGTCAAGCCACACTTTCCTTGGAATTGTCTAATTAGTTTAAAAAGATAATTAGTTTAATTAAACATGAATTGGTTTTATAATAAACACTAATTAGTTACTAATTAATATAATAACCTGAATTCCAGCCCAACCCTTGTCGACATCATCTTGTCTTGAATCCGACTCATTGGCCCAACCCCAGAGTATCCTCCTATTCGTCTTGGGATCAAAAAACGACTTGGAAGCATAAAAATTTCCATAATCGGGTCGGAGCCCCGCCCACCCATCAACTAATGTATCATAAGGAATGTACCTATCAATCTCCGGATAATATCTACCGATGGTGTAGTACTCATATCTTGTTAAATCCAAGCTCACCTTCAACACATGTCGAACATCTCGACCCGTAATTCCCACATCCAATCCGTTTTCACCCGATTTCGGAACCGGGAAAAAATCTGGGCATTCCCACATACCCGTATCGGGTCTGGAATGGATCGGGTGTTTAGCCTTGACCCAGTTCATGAAATCCTTGCTCTTGTATAAATGCGCAATGCCCCTACGTTTATTTTTACTACCCACCAGCATTCTCCACCACCCGTCTGAGCCTAACCAGGCGGTTGTCGGGTCACGGAATGCGGTTCGGTTGACGGTATGGTCGGGTGCGACCAAGGGATTGTTGGCGGGTTTTATCCAATTTTCGAGATGCGGATCGGAAATGTTAGCCGGAACGGCGTAGTTTTGTAGTTGGGTTTCGTTGGAGTCGAGACCAGTGTAGAGGATGATGGGGATGTTGTTGGGTAGGACTGTAGCCGATCCGGACCAGCAGCCTTTGATATCGAACGGCTCAGATGGAACGATCGCTGGCTTGAGAGGTATCCAGTTGATCAAGTCCGTTGAAACTGAGTGGGCCCACACGATGTTGCCCCACACGGCACCCTTTGGGTTGTATTGGTAGAAGAGATGGTACACGCCATTGTAGTACATTGGAGCTGTTTAATTATATTTATCATTAATTAATATTCAATTTAATATTACTAAAAAAATTAGAGAGGGAAAGTTTGCAGGAGACTGACTTACCATTTGGGTCTGGAATTTGATTTAGAGAACGGAATGGCAGCCAACAAAAAAGAACAAAGAGAGAAAAAAGAGTTTAAGAATATTGATGATCAAAAAATTAACCAAATGAAACTAGTAATTAACCAAGCAAGAGTATAAAAATGAAAAGCATGTGTTTAAATTAGTTACTGGGTATGCATATATATCTATTTATATGTATATATATTTATATATTCGATCTACATTAGATATATCTTATTAGTCCATACTCTATAGGATGCCACATACATTTACTTTACTACAAGGAGATTAAAAAAAAAAAAGAGAATCAGAAAAAGCAGGATCTAAAAGAGATATTCGTGGGTCTCTAAAGTCAGAACTCGAAAACCAAAAGAGAGTCACATGAAGTAAATGTGGGTGCACGGAATAATCGTACACCCAACCCACACCAAAAGTTAAAAACACTCATTAACTATCACCCATCACCATAAAAGAGGTATATATAAATATCTATATATGTAAATATATATATATATATATATATGTATATATGTAATTTAAAAATAGATGTGAGATTTATGAGGGACCAAAGTTTTAGATCACGACCAAAGAATTCATAGAGCTTGCTCTGAATCATAAATATAAACAAATTTTGTATTTATTAAGATAATAAAATTTAAATGTTTAATATTATAACAAAGATAATAAAAGGGATTAGACATTAACACCTTTCTACCAATCTCTCATTTCAGATTGGACACCAACACAAATCTAGTAGGGGTCATTTTTCTAACCCAATTTCAGTTTTTAGAGGGTATGTCTCTGTGTGTGTGTATGTATATGTCTATCTAAATATATATAGATCGATACACGTGTGTGTGTGTGTGTGTGTATCTATCCTTGACTTCTTGACTGTGACCGCCACTTCAACTTTATTCAACCCATGCGTAATCCCACAACGATTAGAACTCTAGGAAAGAAGAGAAAAAAACGAAATAAAAATATCCACTATTATCATCTAATTCATAAATATATATATATAAATAGTATATCAAATATTAAAAAAAAAAAACCTAAAAAAAAAGAATAGAAAAAAGGGATCTCATAAATTAAGATAAAGCTTATATGGAAAGTACTATTTAAAAATTATAGTAATTAATTGTGATTATTATTAATCAATTACTAAAATTTTGAAATCTTATCTTCACAGTTAAATTTCAGTCTGCACGTACCATAAACTTTGCCTTAAAGTATGGCCCTGATATTCTCTTACCAGATCAATTAGATTTACTAAAACTTCAAGACCCCTTCCAGCGTTCGCTGGATTATGAATTATGGAAAAACCTTATATTTTCGATATATGTTCTTCATATATATATATATATATATGTATGTATATGTTTTGTGTGTAGTTTCTCATGAGACAAAGGGAGATGAAAACATGATGAACAAAGAATGTAATTGAATTCATCAGTAAATAATTTGATATTACTTCCAAAAAAGAAGTGAGAAAATCAAAGGTTTCATTTGCTGGATAATATCTGGGTAACATATATATGTACATATATATGTATATATATATTCACACTATGTGCAGAGTTTCAAAACCCCAGAATGTAAAAAGAAAATTAAGGGAAAAATAAAAGAAATTATCGAAAACCTGATGATTCAAGTACTGATGCATGCAACTTTCTTTTGGAGAAAAAAAATAGACATTAAAACCCAAACAAATTGCAGAAGGTGTTTTTTTCACAAAAGGGTTTATATATCTATCTGACTTTAGTATACATACATATATATATATATATAAGCAAGCAATTTATATACGAAGAAATAAAAGCATACCGTTAATCCAGTGTTTAGGAGGCTGAAAATGGTAAGCAGTTCTGTGGATTTGGTCGACGATGTCGACAGACAGAGACTGAAACTGCGGATAAATCCTGTGAGAAGCTTCGACGCCATTAATGGCGGTTCCGATGAATGTTATCACAGCAAGATAACAAAACAACGTCGACGTCAAAACTGAATAAAACTTCGACGCAGTACTCATCTTTTTCCTTACCAAACAAAGCACTTAAAAGGAAAAGCACTTAAAAGATAAGCATTTATAAGAAATATACAGAGTTTAGTGGTTGAGAGAAAACGGAGAAACTAAAGGGGTATTTATAAGGACCAAAAGAAGAAGAAGAAGAAGAAGAAGACAACTCAAAGATCGTTTCTTTCTCAAACTTTTTGAATATCGATAATTAGGTTTTATTTTAATTAATTAATAAAAATTACCGTCGGTTTTTACTTTTACCTATGTTTGTTTTGTTTTTTACAGTTTTTTTTTTTTTTAATGCAAATCTCTTATTATCTACTAATTAAATGGTAATTAACACGGATAAAATTTCGATTTTCGCAAGATTAACTCAGTCTAAATAAATTACCCAGTTCAAATTAGGTGTATTTTTTCAGTCTTTAATTTCTTAAAAACCTCATTAAAATTAATTAATTAATAAATATCTAAGATAATTTAGTGCTAATTTTTAGGAAATTAGTTGATAACTATCAGCTAATTAGCGAGTCGTGACTTGACGTGGCATATACGGATACGATCAGTGTCGGAAAATTTATAAATTTTTTATTTTAAAAAAATTTTAAAATAGAGAAAATAATAATTTACCAAATTGGTAATTTTAAGATTTTGTTATTAACTAAAGAATAATAATTTACCAGTCTAAGTTAATTAACAATTACCCATAAGGTAAGTTTATTGGTAACTATTAATTTCTACCGTGGATTCTTACCGTGGATGGTTTATCTCAAATCAGATTATGAAAAATCTTAATCTTAATACATAAAAATTTGAATTTAAAATATTTTTAATCGTCAAATTAAGGAATGATTAATACGTTATTAATTAATAAAATAAATTAAACTTTAAGATTTCAATTAAATTAGTACATTATTCTCAATAATTATTAATTTAAAATTTTATCATCCCCGATTTCACTATACATACATACATACATACATATATATATATATATATTGCATGCGAGGAAGGTTTGGCGAGAGTTGATTTGGTTATGAAGATGATGATATGACATGTATCTTATCCTCCATAATCTATGAATTAACAAAGTCCATATCCAATCAGATGCCTTCCCTCCCTAATCTTTTCCATTTTTGTATATAATAAACAAATATAAAATTTACTTTTCTAATTGTATAAATAAAATATATTTGGATGATATATGAGATAGGTATAAAACGAGAAAATTACTTCGATAAATAACTAAAATTCTAATAATATAGTAAATATTTTTTAATATGTTTGCATGTGTATTTATTAAAAAAAAAAAATTATAATACTATTGATTACCTAAATCGTTATAATTTATGTAGAGATTGAATTGACAAGATTAAGTGTGAAAGAGATAATCATTCGATAAATTATTAAACTTGGAGTAATATACTTTTATACATTCCTATGTGGGTTCGAGTAGAATATATATGTTTTATCGTGTGTTCGTTCTTTTTTTTTTTTAAATATAATATTATCCGTTACGTTATTATTAACATATATTAAAAAAATACATATTAATTTTATCTTAAGAAAACAAATAAAGTGAAAATGACATATCACTGTTAAGTGGTAAGACAGAATGATGAAACTCAATTTATTTTCTGAGTTAAACTAACATATTCAAGTGGTGGCAGAGGGAGGCATGAATGTGGGGTTTATTCTCTTTTGCCGAGTGGCCAATATATTTTATGCATATGGAAACAATTAAAGGGGTAGGTGGCACTAAACTATTTCTAATTTAACCTAAGTTTTTAGCTTTTTTTTTTTTTTTTTTTCAAAATCAATATATATATATATATAGATGTGTTATATAACCTTATCGTATATTCTTTGTTACCCATCACACTATTGTCTATGTACATACATATATACATATATATATATATATAAGACATCACACTATTGTTGGCTTTTTTAACTTTTGTGTGTCTTCTTAAATAATTTGCTATATATAATCTTTTGGGTAAGTGGGTGATTTGCCATTCAACTTACTTCACGTTAAAGGGCTTGTTTGCTCACCCTCATAAAGAAAATAAAGGGCTTCTATGGTATAATGTTGTAGATCATGTTAAAAAATATATATATTGCTTTTGTGAGGGGTTAGGTTTTCTTTTTTTTTTTTCTGTTAATTGTTAAAAGAGTGTTTTTTGGTCCATGTGATCCCACCAATCACCTAGTGTCACTACTCATCGTCTACTATAAGAACATTATATATATATATATATACATAGATACAAATGTATATATATATATATAAGAGGATGATCTAGAATTCTAAACTGTATAAAAAATGCAACATGTTCTTCTTTAAGTCAGAAAGAATTCTCTTATTTAAAACGTGAGTTCACCTGCAACAAAAATTCAGATCAAACAATCTTTCTCCATCTTCACAAAAAATGAAGGTTGGAGATTTGATTAGTTGCTAATACAAAATTGAAGTGTAAAAATTCTATTTCATATGATATAAAGACAACTTTTTTATAACCAAAACAACTATTTATATCTTCTCAATTTCTTGACTACACAAACATACAAGTTTATGAACTAATAATCTGTGAAGATTAAGTTGGAGCCATGTTGAATTAACAATGTGACCCAATATTTTCTTCATAAATATATATATATATATATATATGAACAGACAGCTAAAATTTTACTTTCAAGTACAGATCATGTTAGTTCATTAAATATATTTTAATATTTTCTGTTGTCTGAAAAAGAAAAAAGAAAAGAATTCAAGAGCAAAGCATCAACTCCATATATATTAATATCTATAACAGAGCAAGAAGCTACCTCATCAACAAAATTTATCATCACTAGTAAACATATCATCATATATATTAGTAAGTTACAATATCTCCAATCAAGTATAATTATTCTATAATTAAAATAAAGTGAAAAAATCGTTATTATTTAACATCTGTCATTTTTTTAATCCTATCCTGATCAAGATTTTAAGACAAATCAAAATTCTTTTTATGACAAATTAACACAGTCTGGAAACCAGGGATTTTTGTTTTATTGTGTGAAGAGAATAATTAGTTTAGGCAATGGTCTACTTTTGGTCAGAATGAATATAAAATAAAATGTGTAAGACATGGTATAAATTAAGTAAAAGAGGATAATCATTGAAAAAACGAAAGAGATAAGTAAAACTGCTTTCTCATTTTCAGCCAAACAAAGGAATGAATGAATGATTAAGA
Source organism: Carica papaya (assembly GCF_000150535.2). The sequence continues at coordinate 721,171 of NW_019014588.1, forward strand.
ATATATGCAATATAATACATGTATTATTGCTATACGGTAAGACAATCCACAGACAGGACATTATCAAGGAGAATAAGTATATAATTTTATATTAGGATACCATATTTCATACTATTGGATACCTAAAGTTAAAGCTATATATATAACCTATTATACAGGGTAAAAGAATGATGAATGGAGTAATCCATAAACAGTGAGAATATTGAAGCATCTAAAAAGATGCATGTCTCTTTAAGATGAAAGTGAATGACAACTAGAGAACAGTTCACAGGGCTACAAAGCTTCTACTCACCAAAATCCCAATTCCATCCCCATACATCCACAGGCCTGAACCCTACAATATATTTATACGGATGGTGACTTCAAATTTATAAGAAAGAAAAGAGTTGCTATGAATCAATTATTCATTTATTTACAGTGATTCTGATTTTTTTTCACCTAATTCAAAGACATGGAATTGTGAAGCTACCATGATCCAAAGCACCATAGTATTCCCCAGTAGATAAGGGCTAAAAATGTATCAATTTCGTTGAAATTCATATATTTCAATAATTAGATGACACTTCCATATTAATTACAATACAGTTATTTTTTTTAAGAAAAATATACACAGAACACACAATTTAACTCGAATTTACAATTTAAAGAAAAGAGTAAAAGTACTAATCATTCAACTAAAGAATGATTGGTAGAACTAGAATTTGAAAAAAAAAAAAAGAAAATCACTGTCAACATATAGTAAACTCCAAGTCCTTCCAGCATCAATAGAGAATTCAAATAGAGACATGTCCTACACTGGAATCTCTTAACTCTGACACATATAGGTACTCTGTTTTTGCTCAGAAAGTTGATTAGTGAAAGTGGCTCTAAACTTTCAAGTTGCATTTTCCTTGATCTATTCTTCAGGACTTTTTTTTATTTTTTATGAGGAATTAAAGAAGAAAAGCATGAACAACCAGCGTAGTTACTCCTTATGATCAAATTATTGAGATAAAGAATATTAAGTTTGAACTATAGTTCTTGTTCATAAGGCGCTTATACGAAA
>NW_019014588.1:723356-738079 GCF_000150535.2 Carica papaya
TGCACAGGCATAAACAACAGTAACCATAGCAATCTTGTCCGGGATAATCCCTTCCCTCCTCATCTGATCAAACAAGTCCAAAGATGCACTAGCATTCCCACACTCAGCATAGGCACCTATCATCACAGTCCAAGTCACAAGATCCTTCTTAGGCATTTCATCGAACAGTACATGAGCAGCCTCAGTGGCCTTACATTTTGCATACATATCCACAAGAGATGCACATATATAATGATCGAAGATCAACCCAAACTTCAAAACAACGCCATGAATCAAGCTACCCACCACCATATCCATCCTATCTCTACAAGCCCTTATCACTATAGGCAAAGTATAGTTATCAGGAGTCAACCCCCGACAAATGAGCTCCCTAAAAGTTCCAAAGCAATTCATAAAATCACCAATTTTAGCAAACCCACCAACCATTACACTCCAAGAAACCGAGTCTCTCACAGTCATTCCATCAAACAACTCGTAGGCATCATTTATGGCCTTATAATGCACATACATATACATAACCTTGTTTGCAACAATTAAATTACTGAGCGCACCATTAACAACCGCTCGCGCATGAACTTGTCGTACTTGAAAGATGTTTCTGCACCGGAGTAGTGCAGAAATATAAGATTTGGGGTGTAAAGAGAGAGAAGATTGAGAATCTGAAGTTTTTTGCATCTGGGAAATAGGAATTAAGGTGGTTTGCTCATTGAACTGGGGTTGAGATAAAGAATCTGCAGCGACAGCAGTAGCTGTTGAAGTTGATAGGAAGCGTAATGTTCCATTGTAGGTGACAAGGGAAGCTTGGTGTTCGAGGTTCTTGAACATTGAAACATTAATATAATGTTTTGAGGCTGCTTTATAACGCAAAAAACAAAAAAAAAAGTTTGAATTGTTGTTAATTTTTATTAATACAATTTTTTTATTTCTGAAATATTATAAAAGTAAACTAAAAAAATAATAATAATCTCTTTTTGTATTTTTTTTATTTTCTTTTCTTGACAAAGTATAAATCTGAATAAATATTAAAAAAAAAATAGAATTACTTTAAATGATGCCAGAAACTTAAATATTATATAAATTATGTGGTATAAAATCAATAATATTTTTAAATGAGTGAGTTAATTTGATTTACTAGGTTCATATTTTAAAATAAAATACAATAATAACTTCATATTTATTTTAAACAAATTAAATAATTTTATTTTAAAAATTAAACAATAAAAAATTAATATTAATATTTATATTGACAATATAAAGTAAATTAAAATATAACAAACTCAAATAAATTTAATTATTAGAATAATTTTGCAAGAAAAATATGTAATATTATTTTACTCACAATAACAATTATTTATTTGTTGTCATACAAAACTTTATTATTTCAAATACTTGTGGCTAATTCTATAACATAATTAATTAAAAAATATATCACATATCATATTTTATACTAATATTACTCTTTACAATAAGTTTGTCAAATATTATTATGTCTTACATTTTTAAAACTATTTTTTACTGAAATTCATATTCATAACAGCTTACAAAATCAGTACCAGGCAAGTTCAAGAAAATCTAAATCATTGGTATAGGTCTCAATACAGAGTATGTTTCAAATAATGATTGTGAACGTTTGCCCCAATTTACATTCTTCAGTTTAAAGCTACACATTTCAAAATCCCAAGAAGGGATTATTCATATTACTGAGAAGAAAACACCACCCCCTCCCTGACAACATTCTTCATCTTCTCCTATCCCTGTGACCATTTTGAACTGCAAATAATAACAGTATTACACTAATTATACAGATACAATACCTCAATTGTTCAGTGGATTAAACAAGACAAGGCTGGTAGTTTAATTGATTTGGGCGAGTGGTGAGCGTGGTGTTAGAGAAGGTTTTAGCTCCTTTGAATCAAATGATTCGTATGAATTGTTTTCGCGAAATTCTTCGAGAAGATCTTCCATTGGCATGGCTCGGAGTGACTCGATAGTACTCTTACTCGGTACCTCAGGTTCACTTCTTATGGGTGTTGTGCCACTTGGTTCATAGTCCTGCAAAGCAGATTAAGTTAAAAGATGAAATATATTAGCAAATAAATAAATGACGCACCAAATGATGGTAGCTTTTGTTTTCCTGGGAACCAAGATTCCTGCGGTGACCTAGTTGACATGGGTTGTTGTAATTTCATTTGAAATTTCTTAATAAACTCATTTATTATCATTTTTCAATAAATTTTTAAATAAATACTATAAAAATTCTGAATTTATTTCCAACATAGATTAGTAGATTTCTGAAGAATGGAGACTCCACGAAATGCAAACATGACTGAGATATGAGAATTAAAGCTCTCCACATATGTAAATTGCCTAACTCAACCTTACGGGCGTACACATGGAATTCTAATGCCTATCAATTTCCTATGCCCAACCATCACAATACTACCAACCCCGCCAACTAACCATGTATAAACAATAGACTATAACACGTTCCATACTGTCAAGAATCTTCAATAAGCGATCTTGATTTGACATGCAAACCACAGTTTCTCCTAAATTAGAATGGCAGTAACCCAGAAATATGATTTACTTGTACTAAAATTATAATAGTTTTGATTAGTAATAACAAGATAAATTAGCATACCATAAATCTCTGTTGGAATGTTTCCTGTGCCTTCTCCTTAATGGATGCAGCTTGGCATGAATGGTCCTCTTGGAAAGCCTCCATTGTTTTGCCGTGAGCTTTAACCGTATCAATGACTTCATGTATAGATCCTCTTTCCTGTTCGGACATGCCTACAGTAGGTTCCCGAAAGAATAAAATAAAATGCACATTTAAACCTTATAAACCTCAATAGTAATAAAACAATTGAAAGCCAACTTAAAAAAGCACATATTTCTGAATAATTGGTGTTGCAGTTGCCTTAAAATTTATCTATATTACCCTGCAGCTCAAGGTACTTTGATTTGTCTACTAGAAGCATATAAAGACTTGTGAATCAGGAAAAAAAAGACCCTTAACAATACAAGGAATTGCAAGCTAGATTTACATAGAACTCACCATCTATGCGATGAATAATATTTTCGCTATTCTTTGTTACATCATGCTCCACTGCAAGTCTTGCAGCATCAATTTCAGCATTGTGCTGTTGATTAGCATCGGAAGCATTTCTACAAGCAAGGTTAAAGAAAAGATTTACTGACTAAGTTAAAATCCAAAATAAATCATGATTATAACGTTCTCATCTTTTCTTGTATCTTTAATTCCGTCTTTTTAGAGATGTCTACGAACACACGTACTAGGACACTAAAATGCCAGACAGACAGGACAGTCCAACACTGAATTTCAAGCACTCATCGTTCAAAATTAACCATTTGGCAAAAGCACTTTCCGTCCACAAGAGGAAGACAACAAAACCATTCAAACCACTCACCTGATAGCTGATGTCACGGCCAAGACGTGCTTATTACCCATCTCAGTCACAGACTCGTTCGTTTTTTCACAGTGCTTGAGTGCCGATTCTGAAGTGCTCACACTGAAGCAAACACAATAAGGGAAGGGCTACTTATCGGAGGGGATAGAAGAAAAGAATTCATGCATACAAAGTGATAAAACTTAGGACTTACCACTTCTGCAGCAGTATCTCCATACGACAATGTTTGGCAGCAGAATAATCAGCACCATCTTTAGCATTATTCTCGACTTGCATAGAGAATGCCTCCCATTTCCTTTTTGCGTCTGTAGCAATACCGTTCATCATTGAAACATGCCCATCTAAAAATTTCTTGTTTACAACAGCCCTTTCTCTTAGATCAATAAGCCTTGCATCCACCTGTCAATAAAAATGTAGCGTCATCCTAAAATAGAACAGAAGTAGAAAGAAAAGATGACAGAGAGCAGACAAACCAGCTCATTTTGCCGACGAATATGATGGGAGACCAGATTAGTTACATCAGCAATAAGTTTCTCTGCGTCGGATTTTGATTGAGCCTGAAAAGGAAATGCATGAAAAAAATTTCCGACAAAACACCTGCACCATGCACACCTGAGCTTAGACAAGGACGCCAACCTCGTAAGACTTCTGAAAATCAGCAAGGCTCTGCATTTGAATTTCATTGGCTTGAGCTGCATGATTCTCCAGCTTCTTCGACTCCTCCAAAAGCTTGTGGAGATACCCGTTAGTATACTCAGACATGCACCTCGTTTGCTCAATGCTTGCGTGGAACCTCTGTTGCAAGAGCACGAAATAGAAATCATTAAGAAAATAAAAACCAAATGATAGAAAGCATTGATTTATATCTGAAAATAAAAGGTTGCTATTTGGTAAATAAGCTTTGAATATATTAATTATAAGCACGATAAGATGATACGTAAGACATCACAGCACGAACAAACAGAACATTGAAGCACACACCTGGCGCAGTTCCCTTGCAAAAAGAGACATTTCAACCTGATGAGATGAAAGAGAACCGTGAAGCTCATCAAATATTGATGCTGCCGCAGCATTCTCCGATGCCAGAAACTAAAATACATAAACTCATTCACGTCAGATTTTAAACGACAAACAATAAATGATTGTACTACAGCTAAAAGACATTATGTAGAGATTCAAGCTTCTGTCAAAAGTGAACCTAAATTAGAGCCGATACCTACTTCTTCAATAGATTGTGCATTTGAAGATGCCAAGGTTGAAATCTCCTCTAGACAAGCATCTGAGCTTGCCTTATGCAAGCGCACAACATTTTGCACTGCCTCAATGTGGGAAATATACAAAGCCCTTGAAGCTGTCACCTTTTTTTTTATATCCATAACCGCCTAGGGGAAAGATTCACAAAAGAAACCAAAACAAGGAGTTTGTCAAATATACTTATGATTTCATGCAAAACCATAAAGTGAGACATCAATATATCGGAGGCTGGAATTAATTGAAAACCTTATCATGGATACTTAAAAATGAGGCACAGAGTTTTTCAACACATTGAAGGTGTTCTTCTTGCCGAGCAATAGATGAAGAAACAATGTTGCACAGATTACCAATTTGTTCAGTGAGCTCTACTTGGTAACTGTTAACAACCGATCTATTGTCAGCATTTAGTTTATCTTCTCTTCCTGCATGATACCGTCTCAAAAACTCAGAAATCAAGGAACTGTATGAAGAAGTAGCCACCCTTTGAAAAAGCTTAACTACATACCAATTTTTAGGAACAACGAAGCATTATCCTTAAGAGCTTTCTCAAGGTCAGACCGCAGAACACATGCTTGATTTGCCAGAGCATTTTCTATTATGAAGATTCAGAAACAGTGTTAAACCACAATAGCATCAAGATACCAAAAGAAAACGGAAGAAACATACCTGCTTTCCTCTGCTCAGATACGATAAAATCCCTCTCCTTGAGAGCATACTGACACTTCTTCAATTCTTCTTCAGTGTTGGCAAGCAATTTACCGGTTTGGTTTAAATTTTTCTGGTAGTTTCACTATATAACTTAAGAAACTATACACGGACCTAAAATAGAAATCACCAGTAAAGATGACTAACCTCAGTGGCGTCAAGTTTGCTGCTCAAGTCAGAGCATTCTCGAACTTGGGCAACATACTTATCTTGCAAATCCTCAAGTTGCTGTGTTTTTACATTACATGTAGAATAAGTAAGTTCATATTTCCATGAAAGATTAACAAATAATCTGTGAATAACTACTTCATTAACCAACCTTTTGATAGCTTTCTATCTGAACCCCCATTTGTTCAATCTGATCAGTCATGGCCTAAACACAAGGAAATTAATGCCATGAGCAAAATAGGTCCAAGAGCTACCATAACCACCACTCACTGAACGAAAATGCATAAGACAGTGGAGGCAGAGTTCATTCTACTTTGAAGCATCATTGGGATAAAGATATGACATACCAATTGTGAAAAGCTCATAGAGGAACAAAGCACAAAAACAATACCTTCCTTTCACTCTCCTCTTGATAGTATCGCTCCTTGGGGATATAGACACCATTTTTCTCACGTGCGGCATAAACCTCTGGAGAAGAAAAAAAAAAGAGATTGCTAAATAACTGTTAACTCAGGAACCTGAGATTGAATATAAATTGGAATCTCTTCGTAGAATTTTCTCAGCAGCCACAGCAATGTCTACATATCTCACCTGCCTTAAGTCGTTCAATCTCGCCATAAAGATCCTTTATGAGAGTTGATTTCATCATTTTTTGGTTAACCTGCAAGTAATTCACAACATAAGATGGACTCTCTAAAAAACGCATCTAAAAGCATTATCTATCGCCATCCAAGGGAAGCAACAAATGGCAAATGTAGATGAGAGTTGAAAAAGGCGATTCATGGAGCAAGAGATTACAAATCCAAATGGAAAATTTGAATCGGAAGGACATTTCAAAAAATAATACCAGAAAAAAAAAACAATATACTTTCTTATAACAGCATTGTTAAAGGCAATTCTATGCTAATATTTACCAAGATGAATTTACTAAGGCAATAATACTTCTTCCACTGTTTTGTTTTAAAAAAGGTGAGAGCACAAAACCATGCAAGCAGTACTTCAGTTAACAAAGGTCACACTCCAGTTCAAATTTCAAAGATGCAATAAATAGGTTGGGTGAATTATACACAGTTTTATAAGCTGAAACTCTCGTAGTTTTCCAAACCAAACCTGGGATTTCACTGACTCTTACAACAACTAGGTCGACAAAAAATTATTCCAGCAGCTACTACTAATGGAGAGAACTTTAAATTAAACTACCTCAAATAACTTGTCCAGAATAATAACAAACCTCTGGCTTATTTTTAATGTGTTTAGCCCTGTGTGCATAATCAAGAGTACTCAAAGTCTCCTCCAAACAATGGACAGCTGGTGAAACTGTGGCTATAATACAAGTCTTGGTTCTTCCACCAAGGGAATCACGAAGCAACCTAGTAAGCTTGCTATCCCTAGATTCCAGTTTAATACAAAATTAGCTCTCCACAGCAAACAAAATATTGTTATCAGATAAGTAACCAAAAACGGCAGTTCAAACCTGTAGGGAATATGTCCAAGGTGCTCTACAAGTGCATTAATAACTCTTCCCAGAGTAAGTAAACTTTTGTTGATTTCACCGGCTTCTCTTGCACGACCCTATTTAAGTAACAACGTTTGTTCTGTAATTACTACCTAAAATTTTACTGAGCACTTTTTGTGAAGGAACAAATTAAAAATAAGAAGTTGAAGGAGGGAAGGAGAGATAGAGAGCAACCTCTCTAGCACCAGAACGAGATATATTCTCTGACCCTGCCAAATCAACCAAGTTCAGCTTTCCACATTTGATTAGCTCTTCACCTTCTGGTGTTGCCTCCTTGATATGTATAGTGATGGAGAAGAGAGAATGTGACCGACTGAAATGCAGCACAACTATTCAAGAAACAAACTAATTTAGCTTAAAAACAAAAACAAAACTGAATACCAGTTACCTTGATTGCTTATTCAATAAGGTTTCCGCTGTTCGGCGTTTTGCAGATCCTCTTTCAAGTAGAGTAAAAATCTCATTTGCACTGGTCACAATTTCCTCCTCCAGACCCCTTACAAGAACTCCACCTTTCCCATCCTCCATAAGAGGTAATTGCTTCTTTTGCTTCTCATCCAATGCAACTTTCGAAATTTCCTCTGGTGCAAGCAGATCAGTTATCTCTTCGTTATACAATTCCAAGAAAGTAACTTTGACACTGTACTCAGCATTTTGACTTTCAAGTGTATCAAAAATCTGCTTGACAGCTCTAGGTATTACACCCGCTTCCTGTGGCAATTCTCCATTGGGTCCACTCTGTTCAATTTTCAACAGTACATAAAGGAACTATCAGCTAAAGATGAACAGAAAACGCATACAAGATCTGAAAAGAAAAGTGGAAAACACGAACGGGATCAAAGATCAGATGCATACGCCATACCTTTGATCTTTTACATTCACCTTCCATTGTGTAGGTCTTTCCAGTACCAGTTTGACCATAAGCGAAAATAGTACAGTTAAAGCCTTCTAAAACCTCATTCACAATTGGAACCACCGCTTGTTCGTAGAGATCCTTTTGCTGGGCTGACGGGCCAAAAACCTATGTGCATCATGAACAAAAGGCTAAGATCTAACACAAGATAAAATATCAGAATCAAACATAAAATCCTTCATCACTTCAAGAAACTCGCTGCGTCTTAGCCCAGGATAGCAAATGCAGGGTTTCCTTTGAAAATAAAAACCACAGCTTCTAGACTATAGCCTGAGACATCCGGGATGGGAACACGTTAAAGGCAAACATTTAACATACAGTCTTACATAGCTAATTAATGAGCAAACTATTAAGTCTGACGCTTATAACACAAAAATTGGGAAAAGAATAAAAAACAAATCCCTTAATGAGCATAATGAAAAGAAAATGCTACTTCTGTTTTTAGAAGTTTTACTCGAGCACAGCTCCAGTAAACTTCAAAAACCGAGAAAAGAAGACAGACCAAAAAGGAAATAGAAACCCAATTGGGTAAAAAAAATGTTTCACACAAATTGAAACCTACTATGAGAAGCTCGAATAAAATTAAACAATTAGCTAAACTAAAAACTAGGACATACAATTGTTTGCAAACTCGGAGCAGCAACACTACCCAAGTCTAGCGGTAAACTCCCCCCTGGGCGGGAATGACATTAAAGCCCCATAACGTTGGAACTTCATAAGTTCACTATTCATCTTGTACATTACTTTCCAGAAAACGCTATTATCAACTTAAAACGAGCAAAACTTAATATTACCAAAGGCAATATGATAGGAAAACAATGAAATCAACCAGAAACTTAAAATAAATTTCAAAAGTTACACATTTACCTTATCAAATGTAAAAACCCTATCGATATGCTTCCCAGCAATGTTCTGCGATACCGCAACTTCTCGTTGGTACTCATTGCAGGTAACAACTTGTGGCGCATTGTTCCTCAACTCATCGTCGCTAAACGGCCTAATACACCACCCAAAAAGATTGTCTCATATCACACACAGAACCTAGAAATCACCATTCCATTCCCGCATTTCTAACCAAAACCCTAACCTCTAACAAGCATGTAGATACATATAGCCGACGAGAGAAAGGAAAAATAGATTAAGAAGTACCTGCAACGGAGAAGAACTTGAACGTTGACGCCTTTCTCTTTCTCGTGGCGACTAGACATTTTAGATCGGCGAAGAGAGGGAGAGTCGCACGAACCTATACTGCTACTCCTTACCGTTAGATCCACTTTTTGAAAATGGTCTCTCTCTCTTCTCTTTCTCTCACTCTCTCTCGTCGCCTACTGCAACTGGAATCGAAGGAAGAGCGGGTTTCAAATGTGATTTGAATTTTGGGAGCCGCTCGCGTGGTTGTATTTATCGAACGGCTCACTTTTCGTTGCAAGGATCGGACGGTGGACATGACTGCCGGATTCAAGTTTTATGCAATTCCCGTATTACCCCTAGTGAATTGCTCATATTACGGACCTATCCAGATCATGCTGATGGGCTTTACCAGTAACCCAGTTTGGTAAATGGGCTAATTAAGCAGCCCAATCAGAAGTCGGATCCAAAATTATATGGGAATGACATAATACTCACTCATCATTTGTTTGGCCCCCCACGTTATATTCTATTAATTACTCTTCAATTTAAAGGTTATAAGTTTGAATATTACTGAGAATATATATATATATATATATATATACTTTATTATACTTTATTATTTTGTGAACGTAATAAATAGTCATTGAGTCATAATACTTAATTCAATTCACCATAACAGAATGTAGTTCGTTGGTGTATTATTAAAGTTGTGATGAATAAGTTGGATTCAATCCGTCGGTGTATCATGACACAAGAAATTTATTGAAAAAATTATAGAATAATAAAAAAATAAAAAAAAAATTATTTAACGTAATTTATCTTTTTATTCTTTTAAAAAAAAATCTTATGTTCGAGGTGTTTAATTTCTTTTAATAATATTATTTAATTATTTAAATATGTTTGACATTATTAAAATATATCGCTTAACATTATAAATAATTAAAAGTAGTTTAAATCTAACATATTTAGTGATATTTCTTTTAGCTAGAGAAAAAATAAATAAATAACAAATCTAACAAAGTGATTAGTTATACAACTTTATAAACTGTCACAATAATCGAGATAAAATAACTGATTAAATTTTTCGGAACTATATAGAATAATAATAGTGCCTTTAGAAATGTGATAGCCCCAACGAATAAGATGGTCAATATAAATATTATCATTTATGTAAATATATGTGAGTTTTACATTTCAATCACGAGTCAATACATCTATAAACTTTGTATCATGACGAATAGTCGAGCCCCTACTTTGAAGCACACGAACAATAACAAGTTAGTTGACTTCTATGATAATATTTACGAAGACTTGGGTTCAAATAACCCTCAATTTCTCGAGAGCATCATAGGATTTCACAATAAATAGTAAATGTATTTCAAGTTGCAGATGAAACTAATAATCGAATTGTCCTGACTATGACAAACAACACCCTAGACAATCGCAGTGTCATGATCACCTGTATGTATTTACCTTAAACTACCTTTTTAATGCTATTTTGAAATTCTTTTTTCTTTTATATATCTCTCAACTCTGATTATCTAAAATTATTCATTTAATTTTTGTTAAACATCATTTCTATATTTAAATTTAATACATTTATATAGTTATTATATTGTGATAATCTATAATCAATAACTAATTTATGAAAAGCTAACTTAATTTTTGTAGACTAAACAAAGACTCTATGTTGAATAATATATTTTATAATTTTAATATTGTTCGTCATTATATACTTATTAACATAAACAATAAGTTACACGTCATGTATATTTTTGTTACGAAATATTATAAAATATTATCTAATATATTAATATAATAATATACTTTGTAAATTTATTTAAAATATTATTAAAATAGTTTTTTATAGTATTTTAACTAATGAGAGTTGTTATACATTTAGTGAAGTCAAATATATAAAATATTATAACTTTTAAAAATAAAATGTTTTCTATTTGTATGAGTAATAATTATTGTTATACTAAACTAATATAATTTATCAATAATTTTTTCTAATAATTAAGTAAAATACATAAGGGTGGTAAGCGCCAAAAAACGAGAGTTTGGAAATGCAACATCGATGGGACAATTATGGGTTCGAACCCCAAGGGTGGCTTTGGAGCAGTTATACGAGATTCTTATGGTCAAGTATTATCTGTCTTATTTGATCCGATTATAGGAGGTAGATTACCGTATTTAATCAAATTACTAGAATGTTACTGGACTCTGCATTACATAGAGGAAAATGTTAAAAAATAAAGAATTATGGAGGTCCAGAGAGTATCGACAACATGGGAGGATGATTACTCATAATTCGACTTTATTGTTGTAGATTATCGTACGTTATTACAACAGATATCAGATGTATCGATTAAATAAATAAAATAACAATATAATACAATGATTCATTAAATAGCGAAAACTGTTCATCTCTATCTGTATTTTCATATACAATATACACTAATCCTCGACGTTCCTATTTTGATTCATAAATAATTAATACAAGCGATTCATATTTTCAAAAATAAAATATACCCAACAAATCATACAAACCGAACACAATTATACAAATATTATATATATGTTACCAAATATATATTTAATTCTTATTATATAAAACGTGCGTGTTATATATTTTAAACGTAACATGTAAAACATACATAATAGATATAAATATTTGTATTATATAACAAGAAGCACAATATTTCTATAAATATTTAGTTTTGGGTAACATTAAAATCATAACTAGTTTTTCTAATATGTATTTTTTTCAATTTATACATTTAAAGGAGGTCCTTAAAATGCAGCTCTGAAATGTCACCATAGCATGCACTAACAACATACTTATTTAATAATTAAAATGTTTATATTTTATTTAAAATTTACGAATTTAAACTTTATTCGTAATTTATAATATATAATTTTAACTATTTAAAATAATATAATATTATGTATCACTTAGATTTTATTATTTAAAATATATACAACTTCGTATTTATAATAATGAAGCTTCATAAATACTTCGGGGAATTAAATTTTATCAATGGTTATGGGGGCAATCGCCGTCTCATTAATGCAGTGCATTACATTAATTAATTACTTCTTAACTAACTCATTTAATAAAATTAAATTAGATTTTTGGTATAGTTTATTAACTTCCCCTTTCTCACATTTTATTTTTAAGAAAATACTGAAATTGAAATTAATTGTGTTATAATTAGGGTACTTAATAACAATGCATCGTTTAGTTTCGTTTATTTAACTAAGAGTTAGACAAAAAGTATAATGATTATTACAAGAATCACGAGCCGAGTGCATTCTATTGATTAAATTCGTAATATTTTACGAAATATATTAAATTAATACGGAAGAATAGACATTTTTTTTCATAGGCTTTGAATAATTCGGAGCTAACTTGGAATATGGGTATGTGCAATGTTATCTTGAAAATAGATTAGTGCACTTTTCGGTATAAAATTTGAATAAAATTCTCAACAAATAATCGATTCATACCAATAACAACTCCAATATGATTTTAGCTATCGCGAGAAAAACTATCATGTTAATTTTTTGACGAATCTGGCATTCTCTTGGCCCCTTGATTCCTATTACTTGCAATAATTTTATGCAGAGATAATCTTATTAGGGTCTCGTGTCCTAAAATATATAATCTCTAGACTTTTTTCTTACTCTTTGTGTGCCTTTGCGTTTGTCTTTTTTTTTTTGTATTAAAAAAAAGAGAACTAAGTCATAAACAATTATAATATATATAAGTCGACATAAAATATTATTATGACTTGAAAGATAAACAAATATATAATCGGTTATGTTATAAGTATTGTATTATGATAATTACTATGTTTTTAATAAAAATTTAATGTATTATTTTAATCTTTATCAAAAAAATAAATGTAATAAAAATAAGATTATAATTAATAAATATTAAAAAGAAATATGTAACTTAGCAAACAAATGAAACTAAATGATTCAATAAAATTCGATTTTTGTTTTAACTAAACAAAATAGTTATATATTATTTGACAATTAATTATAATTTGAACTGACTAATTCAATCTATTTTATATATTCATATGACAATCCATAATTAAATTATATATATATATACAATATGATCTTTTAATAATAAGATAAAGGATAAAATTAATTCAAACTTAACTAAAAATTTATGAAATAAGAGAAGTACCGACTATCTTATATTATTTATATGCCATCTACCATTTATCCGCCAACTTTATTTAATATATATATATACACACACACACACATGGGGAAAGATGCAATGTCCCATTTTTTTTTTTTTTTAGCAGTGTTATCTTAATTATATTAGCATACAGAACCTCCGTATGATGCAAACAAGTTTAAAAATACATAAGGTATTCAAAGAGTATCAAAATGTGACTTGTAGCAAATTTCAAATGACGTAAACACAAATAGAATTTCAATTCTGGAAAGTTTTAGCGGACCAGTAACAAAATCAAAGTTAAAAAAACTTAAATAGTTGCTCCAAATTTTCACTCAAAAATATGTGGTTGATGGGCTGGCCAATTGTGAAAAGTTCAAATATGAGTTTTTTGAACAGCACAAATTCGTAATTTTAATTGGGTTTAAATGATTTGGGATAATTTGAGCTTGTTTTAGTCTTATTGGTAATGGGTGAATAAGTTTTGTGTATGGGCTGGATTAGTTTAGTTGTTTTAAGTATTTTGGATTGTTTTATTTTAGTTTGAGTTAATTAATCCCATATACTCAAGTGTAACTCATTTGGGTTTAAGTTTTGTCTTAATGTTATTACAAAAATGAGTTAATAATTATATGGTGTCACAAACAATTAGTGGTGTTGGTTAAGAAGATTAGAGTTACAAATATTTACATAACAATTATATGCTTAGAATCAGCTTAGTTATTAACTTCTACCATTTTTGTGATTGAACAAATTTGATTCATTTTTACTTGTGATCTAAATTATGTTATAAATCGATTGAAGAGTTATAAGGTTCAAGCAATGGTATTGGGGTTCTACATCACCGTATCTCATCCAAATCAATCATACACATAAAGAAAATACTGAAAACTAATTACTCAATTTCTAAAAATTTATCAATTATAGATGCATCAATATAGTAGCTTACGAATTTTACAAATCTCTGTTTTTACACATGAATTACATTGTTACTAAATACGTAATTATCCCATTTTACTAATTGTAAAGTCTGCTCAATTTTCTCTATATACTATGTTCGGAAACTCACAACTCCAATTCAGACTCTGGTCCTACTTCATCTGTAATTAATAGAGAATGAGTACATATAACTCAGTGCAGTAAATTTAAATCACAAATATAGTATGAAAACTCAATTAAAAGCTCATTATTCTATGTTTTTCCCTCCCATTACATTGGTCATGCCTTATTTTCTACCAACAACCCCCCACTACTACTCATCTAACTCTACTATAACTACCACATCTCCTTAATGATAAATTGTCAATTATACTAGGTGTAGTCATTCCATACACTATCCCCTCAGCCTTGACCCGACCACTCACCCACACTGTTATCCCCCTCATCCGTCACCAATATCGACGA
>NW_019014588.1:739572-750843 GCF_000150535.2 Carica papaya
TTATCCTTAACTGTCCCTCCCCATCTCCCAAACGACACCGCCCCCCTCCTCTCCCTCTCTCATATATATTATTATTATTATTATTTTTTTTCCAACCCAAATCTCAGTTACTAGAAAAGAAAAAGCTCATAAGAAAGTTAATATGTAACTATGGGTTGGAAATGTTAGTCAACATGACAGGCATGTGACACGAGCAGTTATTAATTAAGATGCATCATGTACATGTAAGTAGTATTTATGGTGTCCTAACTTCTAACATGGCCGAGTGGCATTAAAGACTGTCCTAACTTCCACCATGCCAGAGCACCCTCTAATTTTGCCAAGTTCTAGTAATGTGGCCATTCCCCATTCAGCTATGTGTAAGTATATATACATATATATGTCGTATGCATATTCTCGCGTGTATGAAATAATTAGGCTATATAATGTTGTACGAAATTATGGTCCATGGTTTAATGTAATTATTTTAAAGTGCTTGTGGTCCCATATACTAAATTAGTTTATGTAATTTTTTAAAAAATATTTGAATTAATTATTATATTATTTTTTATTTTTTCTTACTTTAATTTTAAATAATATATATTAATCATTATTTATTAAACATTATTAATAAATTTGTTATATATTAATATATTTTTGATAAACTTGTATATTAGATTATATGTAACATCTAACGTATAAAAAAATATAAATTTTTAATATAAAAATAATTATTTTAACTTATACAAAAAAATACTAAGATAATTGATATTGTACGATAAAATTTTCTTCTTTAAAATTGATAGCATTTTTAAAATTTTAAATTAAATTTATATATTAAGTATTATATGTTAAAATCTATTCAATAAAAAATAATCATGTGTTTGAATTAATCTCTCGTGTTCAATTCAATTATAATGTCAATGACTATCAATTATTGTCACCTTTTAAAGTTTAGATACATGTATACTTTTTATTTTCCTAATTATAATGTTAATATATTTTGACTTAAACTTTAACATATTTGTGTTTTAAAAGTGTCACACACACGTGTATATATATATATATATATAACTATCCTCTAAAATTTTAAACTATCTTATATGAAATGATAAAAAGAAATGATACTCAATTATCACAATATTGAAATTAATTACAATAATATAAAACCAACAATAATGAAATCTATAATTTGTCATATTTCTTAATTGTATAGTCAGTGTTTCCGACCAATACAATGATAACTGAGATAATTTATATTAAAATATTAAAAAATTATATTTTGTAATAAATACATAATATTATATTTTTTATTAATAATATGGTAGAATATTTAATTTACCAATAAATTTTAATATATTATATTTTTTAAACTATCAAATAAAGACTGGCACCGTCCATTTTCCTTGGACAAATAATATATTTTTCAGATTAAACAATCTAATTCCATTTAAAAAAAAAAAAAGAAATTTTGGAAGTTTATTGAATAACAAAATTTTTTTATTTATAAATAAAAAATTAAATCGAATATTTAATTTATTATTATTATTTTAATTTCAAAATATAAAAAATACAATTAATAAATAAATTAAGTAAGAGGTCAGATTGACGTAATAACTACTGGGGAAGATAAATAAATGTCACATTTATTAACGTACCAAACATGAATAGATAATAAAAATAAATAATTAAATATTTTGTCCTCGGCAACTGAACCTTAAAATTTTATTTTACTTCCAGCAAGCAAAATACCAACTATGCCCCTCAAACGTCTATATAAACTACCAACTTTCTGCAGTTGCACCTCACAAAATCATTTATAGTTTCAAGTTTCTCGTTGGCTACTACCATTTTGATGTTCCCCAGTAAGCTTAATCCCCAAATGGCCGAGGCCACGGGTGGTCGATCGGTGGGCGGCACCGAGCACAGCTGGTGTAAAGCCGTGCTCGGTGGCACCGGAATCGTTGTCCTTGCAATTTTATCGTCGAAAAAACCCGATGTATCAAATCTCGAAAATGCCCTTAAGAAACTTCAAAGTTCTCATCCAATTCTCATGTCCGAGATATATTCAAGCACATCGAACACATTTTTCCTCGCAAAATCTCCCACTCCTTACATTAAAGTAAAATCCTTCGACATCTCGTCAACCACTAAAATTCTCAAAACACATTCCAATCAAATCAATGAAAAATTATTCCGCCTGGAGATAATTATCGAACACGAACTCAACGAGAATACGTGGTACGACGGTGATCAGTCACTGAACACGAACAGTGATGTTTTATTTGCGAGCATTTACACATTATCGGAAAAGAAGTGGGTGTTTGTTATTCGAGCTCATACCGTTGCGTGCGATCGAACTACGGGAGTGTCATTGTTGAGGGAGTTATTGGCATTGATGGGAGATGAAGGTAGCGGAGGAGGGTTAGAGATGGAAATAGGGAATAAGGGGGAGGTTAATTTGGGAATTGAAGATCTTATTCCTAATGGAAAAGCTAAGAAGGGATTATGGGAACGTGGAGTGGACATGCTTGGATACTCTGTAAATTCATTGAGATTAACTAATTTGAAATTCAAAGACTCCAAATCAAATAGATCAAGCCAGGTTGTGAGATTTCAAATCAACAAGGATGATACTGAGAGAATATTTACCGTAAGTATGACTTAAATCTAATTTCGTTTTTTTATAATTACTTTATAGTACTTTCGTATAATTTTTTAATTTTTTTTAATAATTACAGTGCATTTAATAGCCATAGCCATAGCCATAGCCAGTTTTGAATAACCAGAGAATAAGCATTTAAAGCCATCAGATTTAAGAAGTAGTGCATACCTACGCCGTTGAGAGTCACAACTCGAGTCTTTCTTGTTGATTGTCTATGGCCGGCGTTGCTGACATGAATTAAATTCTGCAGGGATTGAAACAATGAGATTTTATTATTTTAATTTAATTATTTTATATGCATTGTCAATTATATAAATGATAATGAATTTGTAGGGTTGCAAGAGGAGAGGGATTAAGCTATGCGGAGTGTTGGCGGCGGCGGGGTTGATGGCGGCACATGGGCCTGGCTCCTCCGTCAAGTCCCTTTCCGATCATCACCGGAAGAAGTACGGCGTCGTTACGCTCCTCGATTGTCGTTCCATTCTCGACCCGTCTCTGTCTACACATCACTTTGGTAATTATAGTTCTTCTCTACGTACATCTAATCTACACATCAATCATTAAATTATACATACGTAGGATTTAATATACTTCAGAATTAAATCGGAGTTATATAAAAATTCAATAGAAAATAAAGGCCTAAATTGTCAATGAAATTTTTAAATTTTTTAATCATATTATTTATGTAATTAATATTTTATTTAATTATCTGGTCGTAATAATGTTAATCCTATTCATGTGCAAATTAAAATATGAAATTACCGTATTGCCCAGGATTTTACCACTCGGCCATTCTGAACACTCACGTTATGAAAGGAGGAGAAACTGTGTGGGAACTGGCGAAGAAAATGTACGCGGCATTCGAGAACTCCAAAAATTCAAACAAGCATTTGACAGACATGGCGGATCTCAACTTCCTCATGTGCAAGGCCATCGATAATCCTGGATTGACTCAGTCCTCGTCTTACGGACATCCTTCATGTCGGTCTTCGAGGACACAGTCATCGACAATTCCGACGAGATGTATTCCAAGGTCGGGATCGATGACTGCATCGGTTGCGCTTCGGTTCATGGAATCGGCCCGTCGATAGGCATTTTCGACACCGTGCGCGACGGCCGGCTGGACTGCATCTGCGTGTATCCGGCGCCGCTCCACTCCAGGGAGCAAATGCAGGGGTTAGTCGATGAGATGAAGGGAATTCTTATCGACGGTTCACAAATTAGATGAGTATTATGTAAATTCACAAACTCTCAAGCATGCATTATCTGATAAATAAAATATATTTATTTTTACTAATAAAAATTAATATTTATATAATATATCTATAAAATTAATTAATTAACCTAGTTAAGTATTATTAGTCAAATAAACGAGGAATTAGGCCCTAACAAAGAATCACGCTTAATGTTAAGGCCCAACCGAATATGTGCAACGGCAGATTCAGTTTAGTTAGAATATTCGAATATTCTGTTTTAGTGTATCCCGATAATACAAATATTATTTTTAATTAGTAAAATATTAAAAAAAAAGGCGTAAATGAGAAAGAAAGCACTTTCAATTTCAATAAATATTTTAAATTCAATTAAATCGTAAAATTTAATGTAAATTATTCAAAAGATTAATTATGTTAATTTAATTTCATTTTATAACTAATTAAGTATATATCCAACTCGTAATAGAAAATTCAGTAAAAGCAAAACTATTAACGTTAACTTCACGTCTTATCCAAAGGACTGAGGCCCATGCCGCGATCTCATCTTCAATCTTCCTCGAGAGGCGACAGGCAGCTGAATTCATATCAGAATTGAAAAAGATTTTGGATTTTTATTTAATTAGTTAATTTTGGATTATGATAAAATAAATTTCATTAATTTAAATTAATTAAAATTTAATTAATTATGTGAATTAAGTAAATTTATAATTTCTGAATAATTATCAGAATAAGGGTAAAAATTTGTCCTTTTCTTTTTCTTTGCTAGCCTGTACTCCTATAATTCATTAGTTTTTGTTATTATTGGATTATTTATTTTCTATTTCGTATTTATTTTGGATTTTTGTGCTATATAAAATGTGAGATTTTTTTTTGAGTTATTTTCAGTTATTTACTACATACAATATTCATTGTAGATTTTCTTAAAAAATATTTTTATTGATAAAAAATTAAATTGAATAATAATAATTTATTAAAAATAATATATAAATAATAAATTATCTCATTTCCTAAAATTAGTTAGTCGATTATTATTATTATTTAACAATTTTTTTTTTTCTTTTTCTCCTTGCTATTTTACTTCATTTCCTACCGGGCATCAACAGAGAGTCAAACGCCAAACCATTGTCCGGTCAAATGGGCGACCACGCCTCGAACTCACCACCCGAACCACTCGAACCCAGGGCTCGGCCAGCGGGCGGCACCGAGTACAGTTGGTGCAAAGCAGTGCCGACTGGCACAGGCATCACAGTCCTAACCCTCATCCTCTCTAAACCCCCAGACCTCTCACTTCTCCAAAATACCTTCAACAAATTCCAAAGTTCCCACCCTCTCCTCCGATCCAAGCTCCGCTTCGACCCCACCAGCAGCACCTTCTCCTTCATCACGCCGCCGTCTCCTCAAACTCAAATCCAGCCGTTCGATCTCCCATCAACGTCTCGGATCCTCCAAGCCCATCCCAATGCCCATTCCATCGATCCTCACCATCTTATCCTCGAGCACGAGTTAAATCAAAATACGTGGCGCGATAACGACAAACCGTTAGACGCGGACGCTGACATGTTCTTCGCGAGCGTTTACGCGCTGAGCGACGCGCGGTGGGTGGTGGCGCTCCGGTTTCACACGTCTGTTTGTGACCGCGCGTCCGCGGTGGCGCTGTTGAGGGAATTACTGGAGGAAATGTGCGGAGGCGGGAGTGGGGGGACAGAGGGGGAATTTGAGGGGAAGACGGAGGTTAGTTTGGGAATTGAAGATTATATACCGAGCGGAAAAGATAGGAAGGCGTTTTGGGCGCGTGGGGTGGACGTGCTTGGGTATTCGTTGAACTCGTTCAGGTTGTCTCAGTTGGATTTTTTGGACGTTGAATCGCCGAGGTTTTCTCAGGTGGTCCGTCTGCAAATGAGCGCTGATGAAACCTCGAAGCTCGTTGATGTAAGTAGCGTCTGCTCCTTTCTTTCTCTTTTCTTAACCTACGTGCATCTTCAATGTTACTGGCTTTCCAAATAGGATTCCAATAACTTTTATAACCTTTGTAACGTAGGTGTCATCTCTTTTTCTCTCCTCTCTTCGCTTTCAAAAATTACCGTGAAGGAGATGCCAAAAACTGAGTTCTGTAGCGTTAAATTATGTTTCTTATTCTCTCTTGGTTCTAACTTGTGTTTATCATGTGGCATCTACATCATTAAACGAACTATATGACTGTTAAATCAAATGCATTTAAATACTCCCAATGTGTTCTTCAGAATCAATTCTCTAATCAATAAATTTTGACTTTTAGGTTCAGACTGTATTTTCTTATAAAGAGATAGATTGGAATTAATTTTTTTTTCTAAATTTCTTAATTTTAGTCTATCGGTTTTGGTGATGTACTACATTCTGATGTGTGAGAGCACACAAAATTTAAAGAATTTTATATGAATCTCATGTTTATGATGCCTAAAAAATTCCAAATTTTGGTCAAAATGGTTTTTTTTTTTTATTAGAATAGATTCAAATGACACTTAATTTGCTCTATATTGAAATGGGATTTTTCTTAGAAAAAAACATGGGGGTGTCTTTTGATTTATTGCAGAAAAACATGAGGGTATTATGGCATCACATTATTATCATTTTGCATTGTGGTGGTCCTGTTAATGGTCAGACAAGGTAAGAAGGTATCATATCTTTATCGTGAAGGAGATCTATGGCCTTCTTGGTATTTTGTCTTCAACTCTACAAACAAAAATACTCTATTGTAGGTTAGATCAATTACTTTTTTCAAGAAAAATGTGGTTTATTTTGATTGAATTCATCTGGGTCTTTTTTTGTTTTTATAAAAGGAGTTTGAGTAAATAGTAAAACTTTTAATTGTTTGAGTTAAAACTTGAATTGGAATCCAACAAACAAGTTCAAATAATTTCATAGATTCTACCTAATATGGTGTTAGGAAGAGTTTTAGCTAAGTCGAAAGGGCAGATTTTCCATTGCTTCTGTCTGATCGGTCGAAAATAATATGCGTGCTGCCCGCTTTTCTGATACCAGGCTTACTCATTTTGGCCCGTTTGACTCCTATCATCTGAGATATGATGCCAAGTTTCTTACGTTCAAGGGCGTCCTGCTCAATAAGGAAACGTGAAGTTTGCAATTCAATTTCTCTGTCATTATAAAATTTTCTCAGAGTTTGATTCTTTTGTTTTGCTTGTTGCGTATGTAAATGATATTTTGGTTTTTCATCTCCTAGATATTTGATTATTCGCATACGATCAGTTATTAGCTCCTCGTAAATTTATTTTGACATTGAAGTGGTCTGTTCTAATTCAAAATCATCGAGTAATAGAATAACTTATTAAATAGGAAACCGAATTGACTCTAATATCCGGATATAGAGATATACCAAACGCTAAAATATTTGATATAAAAATTTAGTATTACTTCTTGAAATTAGATATTAAGAATCTATAAACCAGATTGGTTAATTAATTTTAGCATTCAATGTCTCAAATTTTGCAGGGTTGCAAGACAAGAGGCATTAAGCTCTGTTCAGCCATAGCAGCTGCTGGTGTGCTTGCAGCACATGCCTCCAAGCATCTTACCGATAGCCAAAAGGAGAAATATGCCGTGGTGACCCTCATGGATTGCCGGCCGATCCTTGAGCCAATTCTCAGTAACAATCATATTGGTAAAAACATCTGTTGAATTTTGAAACAAAAATTAGTTCTTCCAACAGGTTATTTGTTTAAAAAATTGTATTATCTTATACATCATTGAAGAACTTATATACTCTAAGCTCTGACATATTAACAAAAGCTAAACACCCTTCTTATTAATATTTTGAATGCTTTTTTGTCCAGATTTGATTTTTTCCGAGTAGGGTTAATGCCACGTTTCCTTGATTCTTCCAGGTTTTTATCATTCTGCAATACTCAATACACACGATGTAACGGGAGACGAACAACTATGGGAGCTAGCAATAAGATGTTACACCTCCTTCAACAATGCCAAGAAATATAACAAGCATTTTACTGACATGTCTGACCTCAACTTCCTCATGTGCAAGGCCATTGATAACCCGGGTCTAACTCCATCGTCATCCTTGAGAACTGCCTTCATCTCCGTGTTTGAGGAGCCCGTTACTGATGAATCCAGCGAAAAGCATCGAGAGGTCGGCCTAGAGGACTATGTTGGTTGCTCGTCTGTCCACGGAGTTGGCCCCTCCATTGCTGTCTTTGACACAATTCGCGATGGGAAGTTGGATTGCGCATGTGTGTATCCATCTCCGTTGCATTCAAGAGAACAGATGCTGGGACTGATTGATAGTATGAAGAAAGTTCTTGTGGGTGCTGGTAACCTCGTGGAAAATGGGAAGAATTTCACAACTACTTAATTGTACTTCTTAAGGAAAAAAAAAAAAAAATGGAACGGTGAATAAGTGAGAGTATAATTTGGTTCACATAAAACCAGAGTAATTTATCTTGAAGAAAATAAATGAAGTATTTCTATCAATCTGCAAATCTAAATCTTTTACCAGTTTATTGACTTCAAATTTTTGTTGAGACACAGAGAATAATTTAATAAGTTCTGAAAAAAATATATACACTAATTTTTATGGGCTAAAACTATTCCTCACCAACAAATGAAAATAAAAGATTCTCTAGTTCTATCATCTAATCAAACAAACTCTTCGACTAAATCGCCAAAATCAAACTTGGCATTACATTCAACAGCATTTACAACCTCTTGAAAAGTAGGGACAGTACAGGGAACCACAAGCCCATTCCTCTGCTGAAATCCAAACTCATTGCAAGACTTTTCAAGCAAAATCTTGAACAATGGGTGTGACAAAAAGCTTGTCGGCACAACAAATCTCTCCCTTTCTTCCCCCACATACACCGCAAAAAACCCTACTGGGGTATTACAACTACTTCTTTCCACCTCATCAAACTTCCCAAGCAAACATTCATTCACTTGAGATTTCTCTTCTCCTCCTCCTCCTCCTCCTCCTCCTCCAATAACCTTCACCTTCTTCGCTAATTTCTTCAACGACACCATCTTCTTCCCCAACATTCGCCATGTTTCCCGAGCTCGATCAACCCAATTCGAAAACGAATCCTACCCACCCTAATAACTTCAAGTTTGAGTCTCCAGAATTCTACACTCTTTTCATAGGAAGAAAGGGACGAGAGAAAGTGATCGAAAGAGAAAATTGGTTTGTGGGTTGGGGAAGAATTTGCGTGTTATATATGTACGTGGATGGATGCATATAAGGTGTTGAGAAATTGGGTAGAGGAGGAGAGAATGTCAAAAGAGATGTTGGTCGTAGTTGGACTTGTGGAGATCGTAATAATAATTCTATGAACGGAGAGTGAGTTTCATTTGTCATCACATTCATCGTCTTAATTATTTTGTCTTGTTTGTTTTCTGGATTCCTATTTTTCAAAGGCGTAGAATAATATCAGTTGTGGGGGTGCACTTACTTCGACCGATGGACTTGATCTCCACCTTTTCTTGGTCAATAACACATTAAAAAAATATTTCAAGTAATTAATTATTTCTTGCTTTATTAGTAATAAATTATAATTATCGTGATTGTCTGTAAATTAATACAACCTTAAAAATTCATACATGACTTCAAATTTAAAGTGATTATTTAATGTGCTGTGTGTAATAAAATTCAGTGCATAAAAAAGTCCACCGAAACTGTTTCCAAATCATACCTTTAATAATAAACACTAAGATAATTGTTTAGTGATTAAATTTTTTTATATTTTATTTAAAATTATAATAATCACTTTAAATTTAGTTTTAAATAAAATAAATATTTTATGACATCAAATGTAGTTTTGGGATTTAATTAATTAATTATTTGACTTAATTAATTGGAAAAAGTGTTATAACTTCCTAACATTATACTAAATTTAAGTTAAACAATATACGCTAATCGAAATAGTCAACGCATCTCATCATCGTCCGAAGACACAACGTGTGGTGATGAAAGAGTAAGATAAACACAAACCGAATACATAACGTACAAAAAATTAAAACCAAAAATAAAAAAGAAGCCGGCACTCTATTTATAACAAATTAAAAGATGTATATACAAAATTTTATATTTTTCCAAAACCTTGATTAAATTATTTTCATGAATAACATTGAAATTATTATTTATATGTATTTTATAATATACGATTTTAAAGTGAAATTAAAATTAATATTTTTATATATTTTATTAAAATAAATAAACAAAATTGAAGATCAATTAAAGGGTAGAGCTCTAAATCGAATACTAAATAATTTTAATTTATTAATTAAAAAAAATAAAGGAAATGCGAAATTTTCATTTAGTTATTTATTTTTTTTTTTTTTTGGTACAATTAATATACTTTTGGTCCGCATAAATTATGAATTATTATTTTTTTTAACTTGATATGTAGATTAGATTTATCCACACCCATCATGGTTTTTATACCAAATTTTATTAAAAGTGTGTGTATATATGTGTGCGTGTGCGTGTGCGCGCGTGTGATGATGACGTCATCAATTGTAAGATTAAAAATGAGAGGAAGAATAATTGGTTTTAAATGGAGTATGAGAATGGAATGGTTGACCAACTGGAGTGCTTCTTATTCCACAACCAAACAAGCCATTTGCCCTTCTTCGGCCGGAACGAAATGCATTGAGGAAAAGTTGACCGTTGACTTTAAGAGTCGTAGCCTCAAATTTCTACCCAAATCAAGAAAGACTTGGACTATTTTTTATTTCAAATTTTTTTAGTTAAAGATCTTTTCAATCTAATTTTTTTATATTTTAATATTATTTTTTAATAATATTATTAATTTACTTACAATAATTAAACTTATATTATTGACGTGTCTCGTACCCAATTTTCTCTCTCGAACGATCTTCTCGTATTGCATATATATATATATATCTTGCATATATGCATATATCTTAGCTTTGATTTTCGGAGACTAAAAGTAGGAAAATTATGATATTTTCATGTAAACTTACTCACTTATATATTAAGACATCATGTTTAATAGAAAAATCAACTCTTATTCACAAAACCTTGGTGCAAACTTAACATGGTATCAGAGCATTTGTAAACACTTTATCCGTCAACAGCTCTCCGTGTTCCCAAAATCTTGTCCACTATTTTTTTCTGTATAAATTTCTAAGCAAACAACATTAGTTCCCATGTCATCCGGCAGCAAAACTTCCAACAAAAGGTATGTTGTTACTGATCTAACTTCACCATATTACTCACCACATTTGGCTCTTCCAGGTACCTCTCTCATGTCAGTAAAATTAAAAGGAAAAAATTATGCCACTTGGGAACAGGCAAAACTTATGGCATTAAAATCACAAAATAAACTCTGCTTTATTGATGGATCAATCGCAAAACCGGATTTTTCGTCTCCAGACCATAAAGCCTGGGAA
>NW_019014589.1:4006-17152 GCF_000150535.2 Carica papaya
TAATCGTACTTACTAAATCATTTAATTTTAATACCAAATGTTTTTCAAATAATTAATTTCTTATTTAAATTAATGTTCAACATTGGTAGATGGGATGAATTTAATGAATTCAATGAATTTTCTAAATTCTTCAAGCTTAATTTGTATAATTAAATTAACACAATATGATTTTGATGCATAATTAAAATTTTTTAATTATATATTAAATTTTACTTTTCAGTGCAATTATTGGTATTGTGAGGATGTGGCTTAATGTGGTGGCTTTATATATATATGTGTGTGTGTGTGTGTGTGTGTGTGTGTGTGTATATACATATATATATATATAGATATAAGGTATGTATAATTAAATCAGGAGCAAAATATAAAAAGTGAGATTTGAAAACTGAGAGTGAATCTTTTGAGAATTAATTATAAGTAACATATAACTTTAGTTGTATAAATAATGATTATCTTAAATTGATCAGAAAATTACTTTGTCTATATTGATGACTTCTTGCCCTCTAAAGTTAGATGCATGAATCTATTCGTCATCTCAGTCACCGCTTAGAAGATATGTATATATATATATATATATGTGTGTGTGATACTTTGGCTGTATTACAAATATTGACAAAGAAATTTACTTTTCTATATTGATGATAACTACTGATTGTCATGTTTAAAGAAAATCTATCTCATTTTGGGGTCTCTTATGTCTTTTTCCTCCAATATATTTAATAGCAAATTCAGCATATATATATAGATGTATAATGCATGTGTATATACACACACAAACTTGAACATTGTGATAACTACAAGCATCTGCCTCCTTGAGTTTCAATATAGAGAATATGGCCTCAAGAACACCATTCTTGGATCAGTTATGGCAACAATTGCATAGAGAAGATGTTTGTTTCTCTTTGATTTTCTTGTTTCTTGCAATATATTTGTTTAAACTCATGAATTCTAGACGTATCAGACTCAATTTACCTCCATCTCCGCCAAGATTTCCTATCATCGGCAATTTTTGCCAGATAGGGTCACTTCCCCACCATTCCATCAAAGCTATATCTGAAAAGTATGGTCCCCTAATGCTGCTCCACTTTGGCTCTACGCCAACTCTTGTTGTATCATCAGCGGACATGGCCCGAGAAATGTTTACCACCCATGATATCGTTTTCTCAAACCGACCTAGAACTTTGGCGGCAAATATTTTATCATATGGATGTACAGACGTAGGGTTTTCTCCTTATGGTGACTACTGGAGGCAAGCTAGGAAAATTTGCGTCGTGGAGTTGTTGAGCCTCAATCGTGTGAATTCTTTTCAGCTCGTGCGGGATGAAGAGGTTACAGAAGCAATTGAAAGCATACGACGTACCAGTCTCTCTGGAAGCTTAGTCAATCTAAGCAAGCTGCTGAGTGTTCTTTCTGCTAATATAGTATCTAGATGTGTTATTGGAAGGAAAGTTAATGAGGTTGGAGAAAATACCAAGTTGGGAAAGTTGGCGAATAAGATGACCAAGGAAATTAATGAGTTTGGTTTCAGTGATAGGTTTCCTTATTTTTATTTGGGATACTTGATCGATATTTTAACTGGTTTTGTTGCACGTCTGAAAGAAACTTCAAAAGAATTTGATGTTTTTTTAGATCAAGTGATCGATGAACATATGACTTTGGGAAATAGTAATGATGAAAAACTAGTTGATAATCACAAAAAGAATTTTTTGCATATACTGCTTCAACTTCAACAAAGTAACTCACTTGACTTTGAATTCACACGGGATAATATGAAAGCAATTTTACTGGTTATTCTCTATACTTTCCTCTTATTATTAGTACATTTTTTTTGTGGTTATTTATAAACTTTCATCTTTTTTTCCAGGACATGTTTGTTGCAGGGATTGACACAACTTCGACAACACTTGAATGGACGATGGCGGAGTTAATGAGAAACCAAAATATACTAAAAAAAGCCCAAGATGAGGTACGAAGTGTGGTGGGGAAGAAATCAAAGGTAGAAGGTAATGACGTAAATATGATGAACTACTTGAAATGCACAATTAAAGAGAGTTTAAGATTGCATCCTCCTGCTCCTCTCTTGGTTCCTCGAGAAACATCTAAAGCTATCAATTTGGGTGGCTATGATATTCCTCCCAAAACAAGTGTGATTATCAACGCAATAAAAATTCAAAAAGATCCCAATATATGGGATAGGCCAGAAGAGTTCATGCCAGAGAGGTTTGAAGAGAATCTGGTGGATTACAGAATCCAAGACTTCCAATTCATTGCATTTGGTGGAGGAAGAAGACAATGTCCTGGATTGAGATTTGGGGTTACTTCAATTGAATATATATTAGCAAGTCTTTTATACTGGTTTGATTGGAGAATGCTAGAAGGTAAAAGGGGAGAGGATTTGGACATGACTGAAACTAATGGGTTAACTGTTCATAAGAAAATTCCTCTTCACCTTGTAGCAATACCCTACTCCCCTTGATGTATGTAACCTTGTGTTAATTATTCTGTAAACATCACTTTTCTTCTTCCGTATGTAAAAAAGGGAATAAGTAAGTAATCAAAATTTGAGAGGTTTTGAAGTGTTTCTTTTGGCGTTAAACTTATATTTGTGAAGATATCTATAAAAAGTATATAACTAATGACCATTTGTACTGACGATTATGATGATTATTATTATTATATTACCGTTATTGTTATTATTATTTTATTACTATTATTGTTAACAATTAGTAATAAATGGATTAATTTTGTTTGTAAAATACAAGCCATTCTATATTATTATCATTTGAATCAATATTAATTTTATATCTAAATCAACTTTTTGCCCTTCACTAAAGCCATACATACATATCATTTGATTAATTAATGTTATATTTCTAACCAAATCAACATCATCATCATTTTTTTGACTTATTTGTTAAAACAATGCATTTCAAGCAAAAAAGAAATACCTTTAATAATTAATTTTGACTCTAAAAGGAACCTTATCATATCCAAAATTTCCAACTTCTATTGTTATTCTCATTATTTTGATTATTTACCTTGCGAGTAAAATATTTGCCCATATCCAAAACAATTAAGTATTTTATTCCCAAATCCCCATGCTCAATTTCTAATAACTCTAGCATCTAGATATATGTATGTGGAAGCCTATAAATACTGTGAGAAGCCACTTCATGCATCACCAACCACTAAGCAAAAGCAATGGCAATCACCTTCTTTGCTCCATTGATCTATGTTCTTGTTTTGCAATCTTCCTTCTTAAAAATCAACTCAAGCCCATACGGCTCGAATGTGCCAAAAGGTGATAAGAATTTGTTAGAGTTACCATTGAATCTAGAGTATTAAGAGGCTAAGTTTTTCTCGTATGGCTCATTAGGGTATGGGTTGGAGAAGGTTGCTCCTAAGTTGATCGTGGGAGTCCCTGCTCCTATTGGTGCCAAGAAGGCCAATCTTGATCCCATCACAAAAGATATTATAGAGCAATTTGCATAACAGGAAGTTGGACACCTAAGGGGTTGTATTCACATCTCTTAGTCTTGCACTTCTTTTAATTATTTTGTGTTGAATTCATCTTGTTCGAGTTTTGTTCCATTTTATTAACTTCTTCGATTATTTTAATATGTAGGGCAATTAAGTCGACTGTCAAAGAATTTCTTAAGTGAAAATTAGATTTGAGTGTAAAGTCATTTGCCAAGGTGATTAATAATGCATTTGGGAAGAACTTACAGCCTCCTTTTGACCCCTATGCCAATAACGTCAATTACTTTATTGCCTATGTAATTCCTTATGTTGGACTTATCCAGTATGTGGGAGCAAGTCCTAGACTCGAAGGTGCTACCTCAAAAAGGGTAAGTCTCTAATATAGAACAAAGGAAGAAAGTAGTAACATTCATAATTTATAAATATTTTGGTCAAATTATTCTATAATTTTTTCTTTTCCTTGTAAAATAAGTATGTATCCTATAGATAATTATTGGTTGCATACAGCTTGTTGCTGGGCTTTTAGGCGTGGAGTATGACCAAGATGCTATAATAAAAGAGCTTTTATACGAGAGGTCAAATTTGATAATGAAGTCTTATGGGATAATAGTTGCAGAGTTCACCAATCGAATCTCTAATCTAAGGAACAAGCTTGGTAAAGCAGGGTTGAAAAATGAAGGCTTTGTGGTTCCTAAAGACCTGGGTGCTGAGGGTAAAATCAAGGAAATTCGCTTGCTGCCGACAAATATTTAGTTGTCTATGATAAGACGTTTAAAGAAATTCTTAAAATTGTTTATGGAAGGGGTAATGAAGCCACACCTGGTGGTTCCTATCTAAAGGGAGCTAACGGTGCCATTGTTAAATCTTATTTATACACTGCAAATCACTAAAAATGTAAAACCTGGTAGCTTTATATCATCACCATCCATTAAATAATTATCTTTTGTGCATAATGTTGTTTTCGGTTGTGATAACACTAAATTGAACCTATAATTGTGATGTTTTGTCTCCTCTATGTATCTTGCCTTTTGGACTATAAATCCTTATTCAACCATATAGCAATAAATATTACCAATTCTTTTCTTGTATGATGCTGACTGAACAGGTATTTTTTAATTATAGACTCTTATCACAGAGAGATCGATCTATAGATGTACAACTTGCTATGTAAATAGATTGAAATAATCAATAAACTTAAAAATATGCATAAATACATAAGAATATCAGATTTGCAACTCAAATCACTCAATCTGCCATTAACATTTTCTAATTTCATATATTATCAGTAAAGAAAACCATTCAAGATTATTAAATCAATTGAGAATATTATGTTACTAATTAGCTTTTCTATAAAAAATAAAATTTTATTGAACTAGTAGAAAGAACATACAAACAATTGAAAATTGTGTAACACTCGAAAATTTTCTTTTTTTGTAATTTAAGATTTTATTTTAAATGTAATAAAATAATTTTTTGAATTTTTAATTTTTATTTTAATTTAGAATAAAAAATAAAATAAAATTAATAGAGGATTTAATTAAAAATAATTTTTTTAAAAAGTAAAAATTTAAATTATGAGAATATTTTTAAAAGAAAAATAAAAAAAAAAGCTAAAACGCAATTTTAGACCACCGTATTTATGCGAATAATAACAAAATTTTCTCGCTGCCGAAGAAGTTGACTAACATAGAGCGAGTATATTTCCACAACAAGCTTTTAGTTTCCTCGCTCCAAGCTGCTTAAATCTTCTAGATTAACTATGCTAAAATTAGAAAAAATTTAAAAAAAATTAATTAACTTTCGAATCAAATCTAAATTCGAAGAGTAGCCTTAGTTCAATCCTTTAAGAATTAAAAAAAAAAATAGAAAGATTCATAGTATTCGAACTTTTGATCAATCCTTTTAAATCGTCGTAAAATAAATATTAATAATTAGTGAGAGATAAATTAAAACGATAAATAATTAATGCTTACAGATTTTGAGAAAACGAACAAGATTCATGATTCTGCAGAATCAGATTACTTACCTTTGAAAATATTTTCAAGAAGTGAAATTCACAGGAATATAAACTTTCCCGAGCTGCACCAAGCAAGCTCCATCCACCCATGAGTATGCATGCAGCATGCTTGAGATGGTTTGAAGAATGGTTACTGTGTTTTGGTAATATATACACTGTAGCACCCGGAAAGGAGGAGGAAAAAAAAAAAAGGGGGTCACGTCAGCAGGCCAGGTCAGCAGTCCCGGCCAACCGGGGCCTGCCACGTGGCAAGACCGCGTCACTTCGAAAGGAGCCACGTTGGCGATCCGCGTGGGTGCGATCCGACGGTCCAGATCAATCGCGCGATCGGACGGCCCAGATTCAATCGCACGGACGGCCCAGATTCAATCAAAAAAACGAACGTCCCAGATTAAAACGAAATGGACGGCTGAGATCAAAAGGCAAGGGGTTATAAATAGAACCCCCACACCAGACCACAAACCCTAGCCGCCCGCCGCTCGCCGGAGAAGACGAACCAGAGGCCGACCGCCGCCACCCGCCGCCGCACCGGGGAAATTTTCGACCGCCGATCGAGGTAAATTTCATATCCCCGACTCGTTTTTTCACGCTGATTCCTCCTATGGCCAAATCGAGGCCGAAATCCCGGCCAAACGGCCGGAATACGCGGCCCAAGCCCAGCGGCGCCGCCGCGCCCCCTCTCGATTTTTGCCTCCGACGAGGCCCTTCCCGGCCTCCGTTCGATGCAATTTTTATATCACCGTGATCACCATTCTTTTCTCTACAGGTTGACCGGAGCCGAATCACCAAAACATGAACCTTGCCGGAGAGTCGCCGTACCCGAGAGCGCCGCCGCCGGTAAGCTCCGTTTTTCCGTAATTTTTTGGCCCCCCGAGGGCCCTAGGGTTGTTTTCTCACAAGGACCGATGCGAGTGTGGCCGAATTCGGCCGAAAACGGCCGAAAACAGCCAACCCGAGGCGACTCGCGGCCGCCAGCGGCGGCGCCGTCGCCGGAGCACGGCGGAGCCGCCGTGCTGGAGTTGCGATTTGGGCCGAAAGAGGCCCTGGGCCTAATTTGGATTTTTTTTGGAACACGTGCAGGTACTGTTAGTGTGTTTCAGTTCCCCGGGAAAAATTCAGAGAAAATTAGGGACGGCCTGCAGGCGCACTGTGAATCGTATTCGGATCCCAAAAACAAGTAAGGACCCCTCACCCTATTTCCTATCACGGTATTAAAGTTCAAAATGATAAAACGGTATTTCTTGAATTAACGAATGTGTGAAATTGTTTAAGGTGGCTAATGGAGCCCGAGTCTAGTGTGATTGGTGATTTACTGTTATTTGGCCTGTTTACAGCTTTAAATGCAAAATGAGGTTTGATGTGTTCATTTTACAGATTTGTGTGCATGCACTACGTTTTTATTAATTATGGGTTGAATGACTGAAAAACTGATACTGTATGTTGTCTGTTTGGTATGAATTACGATTTGCTTGTTTGTATATGAATTGATGATGCTGACTGAGGAAAAGGAAAATGAAAGATTGTGTAAACTGATAATTGTATTATGGGGGTCAGCCTGACTAGATATCCTGGGAGATGGTGGACGGACCGGGTCCGTAGGGAACCCTACCGGGATGTGGTCTCACATGCCGGACGGGGTATGGAGATCTTATGGTTTTGGCGCCCATACCGGACGGGGTATGGGGACGGCCCGTTTCACCCTCATACCGGACGGGGTATTGAGGTTTATGATTTTGGCGCCCATACCGGACGGGGTATGGGGACGGCCCGTTTCACCCTCATACCGGACGGGGTATTGAGGTTCATGGTTTTGGCGCCCATACCGGACGGGGTATGGGGACGGCCCTGGAAACTGATTATGAATGTTAAAGGTTAACGGGTAGCGGAACCCCTATGGACCCCCACGGATACTAGTAGGCTGGTAAATGAGAAAAAGATATGTTGTACAATGATTGAAATTTCAAGGGGCGTGATAAGTGTTATGTTTTACAGCTTATATTATTCAATGATTATGATAATGTTATTGTTTTTCTTATATTGTTTTCATAAATTCCACCGAGGTAAGTGGAGGGTAAAGGTTTTATCATAAATAAAAGGATTTGTTGTAAATTATGCTCCATTGGTCTTTTGTGTTTTTCTACCCACCTTTACCTCCGTGACGGTGAGATATCGTGATGTTCTTACTGGGCTAGTGTAGCTCACTCCTTATTTAACCATTTCAGATCAGGAAGACATGGTTCCCGAGCCCGTTCCGCAGGAGGACGACGAAGGGGATGCCTAGAGACTCTGTAGTCATACTCATAGTTTTATTTTCGAGTTTCTCTCTTAGTTAGTTTAATCTTTTATATTTTAAGTACGTTTTTGGTTTTTCGTGTAAGGGATGTTAACTGAAATTTTGATCTCGCTTCCGCATTTGATATATTTAAATACTCATTTTATTTTAATATTTACGGGGCCGTTACATACACACATGTACATATATTTATTACAGACAATGTTACCGTTTCTTTTTCTTGAATATGAGACGAGGTAAGGAAATGATTATATATGTGACATGTTATATACCGTTATGTAAGTAGTGAAAATTTCAAGAACGAGTCCAAATATTTGACCGTAACGTACATATGTTACGTATTGAAAGGTGCTTATTATTCATCGTACTGGAGTTTAATAAACCCCTTCTCCCCCATGTTAACTACTTACCATTCACCAACGAAATCTAACAGATAGACAATTGAAAAACTTGTAGGATCAGGTTTCAATGGTGTAAACTCTTACATATGTTACAGATAATATCAACAAGCAATCAATATTTACTCATATATATATATATGTTGATAATTATCAATGATCTATACATACACCCTTATCTTTTTGCTGAAAAATGTCTTCATCCCATTGACCTTCTCCATCGGAAAAACCAACTACAAAAGGAAAAAAAAAAAAAATGAATTACTAATATTGACTAAAACATGCACTGGCTTTTTAAGGAGACTCCGGTCTTGTTTGGCGGCTGCTCTGTCTTTTCTCTCAGATATCTTCGTTTGCAAATTTAGCATTATATATACATATATATATATGTACATATAATATACAAATGTATATATATACTTGAATGTTGTGATAATTATAAGCATCCCCATTGTTAAGTTTCAAACTTTTAGATTAAAGTATATTGTTTCAAGAACATAATTGTTGGATCAATTATGGCAGCAGCTGCATGGACAAGAATTTCTCCATCACTGTTGCCTCTCTTCGATTTTATTGTCTCTTGTAATATATCTGTAATAAAAGTGCGGAATGAGTAGGTTGCAAGCTGCTGCTAATCGGTCTGCGAATATAGTGTCTAGACGCATTATTACTTGTGGTAAAATAGTCACCGTAACCCAACAGATAAAGTACATTCTATAGTTTGTTTTAGGGATTGATGAGTTACGTATTAAGTGATTCTGGCATTGGATGTTCTCGCAATAAAATAGGTATTGAAATTCGGGTGAATTCAATAATAGACGTCTGGTAATATTTCAATATTTTTTTTTTTCTTTTCAAGACCTATCTGAAAGAGAATCAAGTACTTAATTGATATTTAAATAAGGCGAACCGTCCTGTGAACATCCTTGATTCGAAACAAAACAATTAAAATTAGGTTTGATTAACTGAAATGTGTATTATCCATATAGAAAATCTTCCAATTAAAAATATCCATCGACTAAAAGTTGACGAAAGAATTGAACGAGTTTAATTTTAGTGATAACTTCAATCATTTCTTATTAATATTCTTATAGATAATAAGAGAGCGGATAATAGTCGAGATGAACAATCATTTCATAAGCAAAACTTCTGTCATATGGATTTTTTAAATAAATTTTCAGAATCTGAAATCTTAGAAATCTACTCTTCATGAATTTAACATCAAGACAAAATTTGGAAGTACAGAAAATCAAAATATGAAACAGAAATTAATATTTCAACCAAGAGGTACTTAATTTGGTAATTAAAAAATATATATTTTTAATGATATACTTAGTTTCTCTACTAAATGTGTATATATACTAATAAAATTCTATCTGTATATTTGTATAATTTTTTTTTTAAAAAAATAATTTATAATTTTTTCGAAGATTCAACTCGAGTTTTCAAACGACTTTTGAAGATGTGATGATTTTTTGGTGTTACGTATTTCTTTATTAATTATGAAGCTCGAATTATATATTTTAGGTTATAAGCTGAATGTTTTTGTACATATACGAGATATTCTCGGCTCCTATTAATAAATATATGTATTTAATATCTTGAGTAGTGAAATCAATTTAAGAATATTCCGAATCATCTTATAAAAATTTGTATATTTTAGTTACATTTCTAATTTCATTTTATAACAATTTAAATAAATAAAAGAATTATATTTATAGTTTATTTAATAAAATAAATATGATATTAAAGATACACAATATTATCTTTTCAGTGAATACGAGAAATTTGAATATTTCGATCATAACTAAAAAAAAAAATCATAATTTGGGTCTTCATATACGAGTAATAACACAATTTTTTCGTTGCTGGAGGAGTTGACGAACGGGAGAGTGAGTCTATTTCCACAACAAGCTTTTAATTTTCTTACTCGAAACGAGCTTACAAGTATTCACTAAATTTTTATCACAGGTCTTCGTATATCGATTTTCAGTTTTTTTCGCTGACATAAAAAAAATGCAGACCTATTGTTTACTGTAATTGTGATTACTGCAGTCATAATCTCTTTAACTCGGTAAAAAAAATTGCTTCTAGTATCATACTTACCTCGTTAGTATTTCTAAGTAGATTTCGTCCAATCCTTTCATAATTATAAAAAAATAAAAAGATTCACTACGCACGCACCCCTCGATTGATCTTTTTAGATCATCGTCAAACAAATATTAATGTTTAACGAAAAACAAATTAGAAAAATGATTAATACTCACAATTTTTGAAAAAGAGGTCAACATTCATGATTATATAAAAAAAATCTACTACATAACATTGAGAATTTTTGAAAAAAAAAAAAGAAATTCATAGGAAATAGAGGTTGCTCGGTGCATTCAGGAATTAATTTCTTGATCAACTGGGTACCAAGAAATGCTCCTAAGCTGCACCAAACAAGATCCATCCACCCGTGAGTATCTTTGAGGGGGTATGCTGAGGAGACTTGGAAGCTTTGTCTGCGTAAGCTATACAACAGCTCTCGTGATGGTTTTCGTTCACAGATTCGTGCTGTGTGTATAGTCTTTTCACATAATTCATGAGATAAGTTTTTATATGCATTATAATGTACATGGTGGAGTGTTAATCAATGACTTCATCCCCAAATGTGGGTTTCACATCTTCTATTGAATCAGAAGTTCCAAGCCAACACAAACGAGTTGGACTTAGGCCGAGGGGTTAAGTCTTTCCGGTAACATGTTGATGGACATAATCTCGCTATTCTTTATCTCTTGGACTCCACCAATACCAGCTACATTCAAGTTTAATCACGATGTCTCCTTTGGACATGTTGAATGGGCAAGACTTGGGGGTAGTTTGTAAAATTATCTGGAGTAATATAGTGTTTGCAAGAACGAAGCGCTTACCATTTTCAAAATCAGTAGATGTTGCTGAATGAGGCATTACATTACGACCTTCAATTACTTTATCGGTTAGACATTTATAATATAATGGTTGAGAGAGATTCTCAACTAATGGTCATTCTGAAACTCATAAAGGTTGTAATTTGATGGCTTCTGCAACACCGAACAAAATTCTTTCCAACCCGAATGGGTATTTCGTGGCTTTAAAACCTTCTAATTTATAAGTCTATCTTTCGTAGAAAGTTTGATTTTTATGTTATCTGATTGAATGATTCTTTCTACTTTTTTTGCTCAATAAAAAAATTTAATTATATATAAATATATTGAAGTATGCATGCATTTTATTTTAATTTTTTGAAATTTTGCATACTATTTTGTTTGAATTTTTTTTTGTAGCATTTAATTTTCATTATTTTATATTAAAATTGATAATTTTTTTTGTAAGTATAATACTTATTATACGTATCAATTATATTAATTTCTTTAACAATCTCGGCAGCCATTCCTCTGCTAGTAAATTCCTTCATTCACAAATTTTGTCAAACTTAATTTGTATAATTAAATTAATACAATATGATTTTGATGCATAATTAAAATTTTTAATTATATATTAAAATTCTACTTTTCAGTGCAATTATTGGTATATGTGTGTGTGTGTGTGTGTATATACATATATATATATATATATATATATAGATATAAGGTATGTATAATTAAATCAGGAGCAAAATATAAAGAGTGAGATTGGAAAACTGAGAGTGAATGTTTTCAGAATTAATTATACGTAACATATAACTTTAGTTGTATAAATAATGATTATCTTAAATTGATTATCCTAAAGTTAGATGCACTAATCCATATATGTCTGCCACTTCGGCTATACTACAAAAATATTGATTTCCCTGTCTTGTTAAATGATCAATCTTTTGCAGCCTTTTTATGTCTTTTGTCCTCCAAATTCAGCACAGTATGTATACACACACAAACTTGAATATTGTGTTAACTATAAGCATCTCCCTTTTTAAGTTTCAATATAGAGAATATGAGTTCGAGAACACCATTCTTGGATCAATTATGGCGACAACTGCACAGAGCAGAAGTTTGCTTCTCTTTGATTTTCTTGTCTCTTGCAATATATCTGTTTAAACTCATGAGTTCTAGACGTACCAATCTCAACTTACCTCCATCTCCACCTAGATTTCCTATCATCGGCAACGTTTTCCAGATGGGGTCCCATAATGCTCCTCTACTCTGGCTCTACACCAACTCTTATTGTATCATCAGCAGACATGGACCG
Source organism: Carica papaya (assembly GCF_000150535.2). The sequence goes on from NW_019014589.1 coordinate 16,401, forward strand.
TGAAATGCTTACGACCCACGATATCGTTTTCTCGAATCGACCCAGAACTTTAGCTGCAAATATTTTGTTTTATGGATGTACGGACTTAGGTTTTTCTCCCTATGGTGACTACTGGAGGCAAGTTAGGAAAATATGTGTTGTGGAGATGTTGAGCCTCAACCGTGTGAATTCTTTTCAGTTGGTGCAGGATGAAGAGGTTGTAGAAACAATTGAAAGCATACGACGTACTTGTCTCTATGGAACCTTGGTAAATCTGAGCGAGTTGCTGAGTATTTTATCTACTAACATAGCGTTTAGATGTGTTATTGGAAGGAAAGTTAACAAGGTTGGAGAGAATATCAAGTTAGGAAAGTTGGTGAATAAGTTGACCAAGGAAATTAATGAGTTTAATTTCAGTGATACATTTTCTTATTTTTATTTGGGATATTTGATAGATGTTTTAACTGGTTTTACTGCACGTCTGAAAGAAACTTCAAGAGAATTTGATGCTTTTCTGGATCAAGTGATTGATGAACATAAGACCTTTGGAAATAGTAATGATGAAGAAGATAATCAGAAAAATAATTTTGTGCATATCCTTCTTCAACTTCGAACAGAGTAACTCACTTGAATTCGAATTCACACGGGAGAAAATAAAAGCAATACTATTGGTTGTTCTTTATACTTTCCTCTTGTTAATAAGTTATTTTGCGCCGGTTATTTATAAACTTCTATCTATTTTTCCAGGATATGTTTATTGTAAGAATTGATTC
>NW_019014589.1:22608-32730 GCF_000150535.2 Carica papaya
CTCTCTCCTGACCTGCACCAAGCAAGCTCCATCCGCCCATGAGCATACAGTATACTTGAGATGCTTTGAAGAATGGTTACTGTATTTTTTTTTTCTTCTTCATATTTCTGTGTTTTCTTTTCCTTACATCATATTCTGTAATTTATATACATATATATTTATTACAGACAATGCTGCCGTTTGTATGAAGGTAAGGGAATGTTTATACACGTGACATGATATATACGTTATACGTTATTTGGTTGATATACTCGGTGAAAGTTTCAAGAACTGGTCAAATATTTGACCATTCAAAACTAATTTATACCAGTAATTAATTAATAAGAAATTAAGTTACATGAACCCTGCCAGTTTCTGCCAACTCTTCCACTGAATCTTATTTTTGTTTCGTTGCTTCTTGTTGTAGAAATGTCGAATGAAGAACTCTGTAAATGGAGAGCACGATACCTAGGATTTAAGTCCTCTGTAAATGTTTCGGATTCAGAAGACTGTGGTAAAGTACTCACGATCGAATTACACCGAGTATCGAGTAGAGATTCTGATGAAAAATTAAGCTCACTACAGTTTAGAGAGAAAGAAAAGCTAATTTAGCTGGCCAATAGAAAATGATTGATGCAAATGAATCAATATAATCATTCTGAGATTGTTATAACATGTTGTGATCCTGGCTGCACCTGCACCAAATTTGATTCTGGAGACACTGCAGCATCCGTGTTCTTGAACCCAGCCAAGTCGGCTAAATCGTAGACAGCTTCTGCAACTTTCTGGGTACATTCTACAACATCAAAGAGAAGTGAAGCAACTGCAGCCACTGTTACCATCTCTAATATATCAGCATTTTCCAGTTTTGTCATTCTCAGTTGAACCTTCAATTCTTCCCCTGCCGTTTTCGAGCTTATAATATACAGATCGGCTGATCTTGATCGTCTCATCTTTCTTGTCGTCGAGCCTAATTCCTTCAAGGCTTTCCCAGTTCCTTTGCCGATCTTTGTGCATGATTCTTGAACTCTTCTCTTCATTTCTATGTTAGATGTCTGAAGAAATTTTTATGATTTGATTTAAAAATTTAAAGCGTTATTGTTTTCTAAAAATAATTTTATTATTATGTAAGAAGCATGTTATAATATTACATACACACAACACTTACACACAAATATATACTATGCCTTTATACACGTGTTAAACGTTCAATTCACAAATGTATACATACATACATACATACAAATTAATAAGTACGTGTCAATCCGTACATATATTTACCCGTATAGATCTATATATATATATATATATATATATTATCTTGTATCATATCAATATATCTGCATATATACATAATGTGTGTTTGTGTGTAAAAATAAAACTAAGTAAGAACAATATGTTTAATTTGTATATATACCTGGACTGTAGTGTTAGAGTTAAGATAGCAGTTAAGTGCTTCAATTTTGTATGCACATTCACGACTTAAAGACCCAATTTTAAGGTACTGTTTCCAGGGATGACGAAACCTGAACCGACCATGGCAAGGTTCCCATTTTGCTAAGTTAGCCTGCAAATTAAACTTCATTACAACATCAATATTATAAAATTATTATACTCAACTAATATAGATTTGATATAATATATATATATATATATGCACGCACACACATGTATGTTCATACCATTGTTTCTTCACTGTTTTTACAAGTAAGAATACTTCTGTAGTCTTGAAGAAATGACTTATCGTTGTTTGATTCGTCATTTTCTGATTCTTGGAAGTATTCTCCTCCGAATCCTGTATGTATTAATTGATCATTAAACTAAACTCTATAAATTATGTATAATAATATAAAGGACAAACATAGATTAAATCTTACTGTAAATATATTATAATAAATAATATATATATGTATATATATAGATACCTTCTAAGAAGTTTCCGAGTTTTTCCATGTTGTCAGCGATCAAATTGTGAAGATCCTGGCCGATCCAGACGGGGCAAATACACACACAGACAAGGATAGTTGTACAGCTACCCACCATTATTGTCATCAACCTCTCCTTCGCCATTTTCAGCACCTGAGAATCACGGTAACCTGATACACTCACCAAGCTGAACGTCAATATAAAAATCAGCAGCCCGTAATCGTATCTCGCCTTCATTGCTGGATAAAATCTTGCGAATGTCACTATTGCAGCTGCATGCAAATTATCCCGTTTTAGTTTTTCACCCAGATTAACCCCATGCATGCAGTCAAATACATATATGTATATGTACCTATAATGAAGACGAAGATTGCAATTAATACAGGTTCTCCTGATCTTCCTGTAAGTGTCGCTAAACGATGAGCTCCAGCACCCAAACCGCCGGCTAAAAGTGTTGCCATCATTCTGTTAAACCCTTTCCCCAATGTTGCTCCTGCATTAATGGCGGCCGCCGTGGATAGAGATAAAACCAATTAGGCTACGAGTTAATATTGAATTAGATAGATCAAACCCATTAAGCTTTCGAGAAATCCATGCTGACCCAAACAAGAGCTGGGACAGATTTATCAAACCCATTAAAGAGATTAAGAAAAAGATCTTAGTTACCAACAGAGAATTCGAAGACGACGACAACGGTCAAGACAGCCCACATTGCGTTAACACCAAATCCATCATAGAGCGGCTTAAAGTAGTAAAAGAGGGAGACGAGAGTGAGAGCTAAACCAACTTTAAAGGCATGAATAATTCTTCTGGGATCATCTCTTCCTATCTTCTTCGTCCTCTCCACCACTTTTTCAACCCATTGTCCTAGACCATGTGAAGCTGATCCTTCCATTGGCGTTTTAAGAACCGAAGAAAACGTTTCCCTGCTACAACTTTAGAAAGAAAGAGAGACCGACTAATCTATCTGTGTGCGTGTGGGGATAGTGGTAAGTGGAATGTAACACATATGTATATGTATATATATATATATATATATATATATGTACGTGGAAATTTGAAGTGAGGACAAATGTCTGAAAGGCACGTGATCCTTGGGCTTGGGGTCGTACACGTTTATGTCAGATAATTGTACCTTTGGGAGATGTAAGTATAGGTGTCATACAGTGACTAAAGAGACTCTTTTTCTGTGTTGGTTTTACATGAGGAGCATATGGTCAAACGTGACCAGCGACCATTCGCTCGGATTCCACATTCCAATTATGTTCATCAAATCCAACTCTTTTTCACTTTCTAATTTACATCTTTAAAAAGTATTTTTTATTTCTTTTTTAGATTGTATGTATTTATATGAAAAATATTTAGATATATATGAAATACTTCAAATACCATTAAAAGAAGATATATACTAACAAATATTTATGCACCAGTGAAAAGCATTCCGATAAATCTTTACATTTTTAAACTTTTAAAATAAATCAATTTACGTTCGATCTCTCAATAATTTTATCCCTTAAGCCTATGTATTTGCTAATAATTACTCTTATACGTTCACTCTCTTTCTCCTTCTTCTAAGAATTAATCAATTGGGATTTCTCCACTATGAACCCTAACCCTTCCTTACCAGTTCTCTACTCATACCGCTTCACCTTGATGTCTTCTTTGACTTTTAACATTCTCTGTTCCTCTTTGGTTGCTCCGTCGTATCCAGTAAACAATGCATCACCAAATCCCTTCGCAAGAACATCCTCAAATTATTAAAAGTCTCAATCACTTAAAGGGTTCTCCATATCTTCATTGAATCTCTAAAAAAAAAAAAACATGTTTTACTAGAGTCATATACAAACGTTTGTTGTGACTATCACCATTGGTAATCATAATATCTTTAGTAGTTTAGTAAAGACTGAGATCATACAAAATATGGTTGTTGTTAACGATCAATGAGAGGACTCTTGCACGAAATCGACATCACCGAAAGCATTTTGAGTTGAGTCAAAGGCTAGATCTCTTAAACACAATTCTAGTTTCTCTGAAAAATTAAAGAGAAATTGAGTAAAAGTAACTACGTTGGTGAACATGACAAACACTTTGTATACCAAGTTGACAAATTTTTCAAACTTCGATATCCATGCGAGTGCGTCGTCTGCAACGTAGGCATCAAGATAGTAAGTTATAACTGTTATCAGAAGCAAGAGTCAATATAGATAAAATTTGAAAACATAGGAGTTACTTAAACTGAAAAGAAAATTAGTATATGAGGTTATTTGAATATTTACATTAGTACGTAGGTGTTTTGAGTATACATTTCTTATTCAAAAAGTGTTTGTTATTCTTTATAAATATGAGTTCCGAATAGATACATGCAAGCTATAAATACTAAACATTGAAAGAAAGATCTTTAGACTTTTTCGTTTGAACTCTATCTTGTTCGAACGTCGGAATGATGACTAAAACAAAAACGAGAAACATGTCTTCGCATATTTTCAAAGACGCCATCCATCATCGATGAGTCTTACTCATCTTTAGAAATTTTGATCTATCAATGATTCATTTTTGCCATGGGTCAATATGGGTCAGTGTATAATTTTTTCAATCCAGTTGGTTTAACCATGGCTTTCATGGAATTACCAAAACTGATACTATTCTCAGCTCAAATGCCAGAAAAGATACTACACAGAAGCAAAAACACAGTGAAGAAGCCATTTATATAAGATCAGTTGGGTGAACAAGAAGTGAATGAACAGCACCCAACAGAAAATTTTCTAAATTTCATTTTCTGGGATCGACACCGAATACCCCTTCTCTTCCTCCAGCCAACTGCTTTTGAGAGAACCCATATATATATGGATTATAAAATGACAACGTTTCAGTCTTGGAAGATGCTGGATTGGGCTATTGCATGGGCCTGCTGAATAATCTGGGCTGGTTTCTGATTCCCTCAAATTCCCTCTCTCAACATTCAAATCGGGTTTCTCTGGTCATCTGGTCGTTCGTGCGTCCTCCAATCTGGTGTTTGCCACTTTACTTATCGTCTTCAATTTGCTGCTTCTATTGGGTTACTCAGGGTCTCTGAGTTATCAGGAAGATTCAACTCTCTTCTCGGCAGCTTGCTCTCCAAATTTCTGCAGGTCTTTATAACCGCTGGTTTTAAATTTGGTTACTCTGCGAACAGGTCTTCATCTGAGTATACAATTTGCAAATTTGATTTCTTTAAATTCAATCTGCACATAATTATTAGCCATGAAATGATAATATATGCTTCCGTACATTTCCTTTTGGGAAGAATATGCATTCCTAAAATTGCTTAAAATGGAATATTTGTTCTTCTCCTGCCATGTTGGCTTGAATTTACTGATAGATATGTGTATATTTATTTTCAGTGGATTTTTTTTTAGTTTAATATACATGCTCCCATGGACTTTGCTATGAGGTTAATGTTTATTTTTAGTTTCTAATTGATTTTTAATGTACTGTTATTTTTATTGACTCATAGCACTTTTGGGATTGGGATTAAAAATGATTTGTTAGGTTGAGTATTGAATCTTGTTTAGGGCAATTATATGAAATTTATAATAGTGTTGGAATTGCTTTTGGTGAATCTCTGATATGGCTATCATGATGATGCTACATATAATTTTAACTGGTAAATATATAGTTTTTTTCTTTTTTGTTAATAGTGATTATGTATACATATCTTGCATGACATGATGATATATTCTCCCTTTGATAAGTGAATCATGAAAATAATTAATTGTTCATTTGGTTGATTTTGCGAGTAATTCATTATCATATATGGTCTATTTAATGCTATGGATTATATACTAAACTACATCGAGAAAGAACGAAGAAGAGAGTGGGAGAAACATTTGCAAGACCAGGTTTAATAGTGAATAAATTTAGCAGGAGCTGTTGTGTCTGTCATAAAAAATGTATTTCTCTAGGTTTAGTGTGAACTCTAAAATTTAAGGAATTTGTTCTTTCTTAGCGGTTTAAAGTTAGGAACTTGGTTTTATCTTAGTCTTTATTGTGTAAGAATTTGATTCTACCTTTGCCATTTAAAGGGAGGAGTTGGTTCTACCGAAACCGTTAAAAGATATGGATTTATTGGTGTATCTTAATCATACTGTGTTTTTTATGTGTTATCCATCAAAAGGCGTCACGTATTAGTATAGTAGAGTGTTGAAACACACGAAGTAGAGATAGTTAAGGGTAGAGGATATAGGTCAGTTGGGAACTGAACCCTATCGACAATCATGAAGTTCATCTTTCTCTACTTTATGTTCAGTTTGCTTTATCTTAATTTGTTTATTTATCTTTTTGAAATTTTAAATTATATAATTTATGTAGATAACTATTCACCTCCTCTAGATGCTTGCTGTTTTTTTGCTTTTCTTTAACGGTGGTAGATGGAGGGAATGGGTCAAGAAGCAACTTTTAATGGGACGAGGCGATATGATTTGAAGAAATCCTTCAAGCTTGCAATTCGTTCTCTGCTTACTACCTGCTCTAGACAGGTAATTTCTCCAGCGACACAGACAGCAAACAAACACTGACCATGCCTCATACATCTTCCTAAAATGAAATGAGTGCTGTTAAATACAAAGAAGAACTGATAAAGAATGTTAATCGATTTGGTTAACATGTGGTTTTAATTTCTTCCTTGCTTGATAAAGGTCTCTAATGCACTATCATCTATTTTTTGTGGATTAACTCTTTAGTATGGTTGATAGGTGAATTTCATCCTTTCTATATTGGAAACGGAAACCATTTCCAGCGTTCATAGTTTGTCTTATTGCCAGTATTTGGATCTTTACAGCTTTTGAATCCTTTTATTATTTATCTGGGCCTTGTTTCTGGAGTTGCAAAATTATTTGGTTAATGCATGTGGTTGCTGGTGGGAATTTGGGAAATTCATATTAAGTGATATTTCAATAACGAATTTCTGCTGGAAGGCCTCATATTATCAATTGGCAAGTAAACACTTCGATTAGTTCTTAAAACAACTGATCCATTAAGTTAGGTGAATTTATGTTGTTTCTCTCTGGAAATAACCATTTCGTTTCTACAGTCTAGAGTTGCAGAGTTCGTATGGTTTTGCTCATGATTGGAACTAGGAAGCTAGAATGTTTCGATGATGTTTTAATTAAAAAATTTCACTTGAAGAACTAATGTATTCGGTTAGCATTTTAAATCTATCACTGGATATATACACACATGGTGGAAGAGAAATTAGAGAGGAGAAAGAGAAATTACATGATAGGAAGAAAAAGTATCCTCCTAGAGCCTGAAAATGAAAACAAGATAAACAAGCAAACTTAAATACAGGATAATCTCAAATTACTTTGCTAAGTAGCTAAAATGATCCTCATAAGAGATAAGCTTCTCAAAAACACCAATGAATGTGTCCCATAGCAATGTGGAGATTGAAAATGATCTTCAAGGACTCTGGTATCCATTATCAGCCACAAACTCACTTGCAAATCTGCTGGTAGAAAATAGCCTTGTATCAAATTTTCAGGAAAATACTATTGGTATAAGACAAGCAAATGTACCTTTTAATTAGCCAATTTGTAACGTGCATTCATAATTAGGCATGCAGAATTGAGTATTTGATGGAATCTTGGCTTTTTTCTTATCAGCAGTTCTAGATTTTTACTGCTCATGACGCTGCATAAAATATGTTTGGGAAGCTTCTTTTTGAATTGGAAAAATTTTTTACACCCAGTTTTGTACGTTATGAGAAATGTGGTTATCTAACATTGTATAGAGTTGCTGGAGTATAGATAACTCTGTTTCCTTGTCTAGGACCAAGTAACAAGAACACTAGTCTGTATAGAGAAGGTGAATAGTCATGAATGCTATGGAACCTTGATTTTAACATTTGTTTTGTAGAAATACTCCTGGTAGATTATCAAGCTTACCAAATCTGTTTCCATGTGTTTCTTAAGGAATTCAGCAAAGTGTTCTCGGAATTTACAAGTGCTGAGCAAGAATCTCTCTACCGATTATTTGTTCAGGTGTGGTATCACTAATTTTGGAAAAATGCTCCTCATGTTAGGAAAATTAGGTCTACTTATGTTGGAGAAATGCCAAATGAGAGGGAGAAAGACCACAAGAATTTTAACATGGTTCGATAATGTGCCTTCTCTAAGGGTAAAGGTTTTCACTGTTCAAGAACTGAATATCACAACCAGGTTTTTTTTCCCTTATATAATGGAAGGAAAATTCAAAATAACAATAATCCCTCATGACGAAAGTCCACCATAGGCGTAAAAGTAGTGTGCATGCCATGGGGAGCTTTGCCACCTGCATTTCCCAAAATTACCATGATGACATGCTTGGACAAGATGATTCATCATCTCTTTGTGGCTTCTTTTACCAGTACTCTTTTCTGGACAATCTCTGCCACAACAGAACATAAAGTCACTCTCCAGTCTAAGTGTTTCCTTCAGTTTTACTTAATGATTTCTTTGAACAGTTTCATTTTGGTCTCAGTTTTCTCACACTAGTTTTCTTCCTAATCTTATTGCACCTAATTATGGGAATTGCACATGCTATTATGATCTTCTTTTACTTTCCAGCACAAGGAACTTTATATTGTCATTACTTGATTCCTTCTAGTTGGCTACCTCACTAGTCTTCCAGAATTGTCAATTCATTCTTAAAGAAGATCCATCTCACTACCTTTTTAAAAGAAAAATTTTGAACTTCAATATAACTATCTCTGCTGTTCTATGTCAGGTCATTACTTCTTTGCATGAAAGTATAGAGGTACTTTCTTAACTTTTCTACAATTTGTTTGCTCGTTTTTATATGCTGTAGTTTGTTTGAGTTACAATTATTGACAGTGATAGAAACACATTCATGTGGTATAAAATGGAATATAGAGGGCCAAGAGAGATGGAACAGAATGGAATGACCATTTTACTCTTTTATGTAGTTGTGGTCGAGGACTATTATTTGAATAAAAGCCACTTTTCATGTTAGTGTGAATCTACTTGCAACAAATGCTACACATTATTTATTTATTTTCAAATCTTGAACATTAGTGCTGAAAATATGTCCAAATGAGCACTTAGGCTTGTCTTTGAATTGATGCTTTAATTCATGGTCTCATACAATTAGGGAATTGACATGGAAGGAATACTGAATGATTAGGATAAACTGATTCGAGGGAAAGCACTCATGTTTGACAAGATTCTCATCGAGTATAATGTTATAAGATTAAAACCATTGCTGGTATTTTTTGAAATNGGAGTGGAAACTCCATCTAGAGGAGCCAAAAACAATGGATGCACATTTTGAACTTTTATTCTTTAGGCGTTTTTCAAGAGATTTGGTCATTACCTCTGATGAACTGAGCAGTAGTGGGATAATTAGGAAGCAGATAGAGAGAAAATGAAGGGAGAAAGGGAGAGAAAACGAGAGAAAGGAAGAGAGCCGAGAGAGAAGAGTGGGAAGTTGAATCTGTTGAATTTGGATTCAAATGATTGTGTTTCTAATATTCTTACAGCCACGTAGTTGTACCATTGAATAGCAAGACTGACTTAGTTAACTGAAATAGCTATTACTAACTAACCTGGCCCCACCTATTTATTGATTTACACGAAGTATTTGAGATACAAATACTACAGCATCCCCACAGTCTAACTCTGCGCCTTTGATAGACCTTCAAAGGCTTGCTAGTACTGACAGCCTTGTATTCACCTAAGCATTTAGGTTATAGATTTCATATAAATGTATGGCTTTAATTTTTGAGTATTAGGTGCTGTGAACTAAGATCTTCCAAAAAATTTTTTATAGCTTTACTAGTTGAGAGTTTAATATTTTCTTTTGAATATTTCAGGATGAATTTGATTCATTATGCCTTGAAACACAGGTAATCCATGTACACTTATTATTTCTCCGTAATGTTTATCCTGTTCTACAATTGCCTTCTATATGTTTGCTTGGGCTCTTTTGCTTGTGCATTGGATTGCTCATATAATCCTTTCATTGAAAATGTCATACACAAGTTTTGAATAAAATAAGGAGTACTGAAACTATCCTTTTACCAATGATTTCTCTTTTATTGAATGAGGTTCTAGAAGCACTTGTAATCAAGTCAGCTTGCTAGAATGATCATCTGGGGAGATTTATTGAATTCTTGAATATCTCTCAATGGTTCTGTGCTATAGCTAAAGAAAAGGTTTAAAGAAATTACATCTGAAGAACTGG
>NW_019014589.1:51694-64373 GCF_000150535.2 Carica papaya
TCGGAATTATTGACTCTTTAAAATTTAAAATTAAATTATTATATCAACTTGAAAGTTATTTTTATTGTTTAATATCATATATTAAATCTATATATTTTTGCCCCATCACACAAATTATGCATAGACTATGGTACTTTTTAATTATATTGTTATTGATAATTTGAGTTAGATTATTCACCATGGTTATTCTTTTTAAAGAGTTGATAGTATTATTACTTATACTATTATTCACATATACGTACACTTAGTTATTAAGATTTATAAATTTCCACTAAGAACAGATCTTTCTAGAAAGTGAAGAAATCGATGTGGGTATATATATATATATATATGGGTGTGGTGAATGTTATTGTTTCTGCTATGGATGGATTTGAAGCACTGATCACATCTACACCACTAGTTGGTAGCTCCATTGGAAAAGAATATGTAAAAGATGAAATTGCATATGTTCTTGCTTGACAACTAACTTCCATTCCAGGCAATCAAGCAGCTATTTTGTACTACAAATTTAAAGTTACATGCACGTCTCCTTCATTTCCTCCTACTCAAATCTCATTTTCAACCTCTTAAATGGCATAATATCAGAATATTCCAACCCCACTTTACTTTTAGTTATACATATATATATATTCTTTATATTTATTAATATCTACTTACTTTTTATATGTATGTATGTATGTATTTATGCATGGAAGTCATGTACGGATAGCATTCATTTGGTGGTATATGAAAATATGGAAATGGGTTCATCCATCCAAATCTTGATGCATAAATTTAAATAATTAATAAGTGATCACCCCCGTGTTTTACCCGAAAATGTTACACCAAGCGCTAAAGCATGAGTATTTTGTATTCCTTGAGCAAAAACATATCGTAATTATATAACGATATCTAAAAACATATCTTGTGAACATTCTGAAACATTCATGATATCGTTATGAACATACAAACGAAAACTGAAAAAACCTAAAGATATACATACCCGTTACTTCTCTCTATAGATATACAAGTTCAAGTCGAGCTATTATTATGTATAGTGTTTGTCTCGAAAGAAATTTCAATACTTCCAATCGATTTCAATCAATGAGATAATTTTTACCCGTCCCCTTTTATAAGATGAGATTCATTCTCTTAATTTTCATTTTTGTGTAAAATTTTTCTCCCTGTTTTATCATCAATCAAAAAATGTATACAAATAGTTTCTAGTCCAAGCATAGGGGATCAAAGATAATATACAGGGGGGAAAAAGACTCTCAAACAGAACCATGTAAATCAAGAATTTTCCAGATATATTCAAGATGCATAGAAATCACAAGGCAAACAAATTTATATATATATATATATATCATTCAGATAGATTGTATAAAACAAACAGCAAGGCTAAATCTACAAGCAGTTCTCAAACAAAATCTTACAATCCAAACTGGTTCACATCAACTAAAATAAGTTCAAACATCTCAAGATTCTAAGCTTAGCATTTATGTGATCTAATTAATGATTGAGTGCCTTCATTTCTGCAAGCAACTCATTATTTGATTGGACAACCCGTTTGAGCAATGATCCTAGCATAGAAGAATGAACCAGAGGTTGTGATGTTGCTGGAGATGTTGAAGAAAGTGTTTGCTAGGGAGTACTGGCAATTTGAGCATCTTCACTTCTAGTTTCATGGTTTTTAGCGCAGAAATGACTCAGCAGGAATCTTCGAAATTTCATCCTTACCCAAGTTCTCCGAATTTACGTGCAAGGTGATGATAATAAGAGAGAAAATGGATCCATAGGATAGTAAGGCTAGCTTGATCTTAATATCATTCATACTCTCAAAAATTATGTGGGGCAAGTTAGTGGATCTTTTCCCACCATGTGCCACATTATCAAAGTTTCTAGGATGAAAACTTGAGTGAGACCCACTCTCATGTTTGCATAAATCAGTTAAACAATTCTAGGGAATACTCTGTGAAAGTTACTCAGAGAAATAGTTTTTCATTCTTCTTGTTTCAAGACTCGTTTAATCCAAAGTTATGGAGGTCAAGATGTGATTCAATCTTAAATTGAATAAAAAGAAAAATCTAAAGAGTTTAGTGTAACAACATATATCAAATGAGAACATTAGTTCTCAGAAAGTTTGTGAACCAAGAGAAAAGTTGAAAGCATAATCCTGCTATAAATAAAGAAAGAAAGAGAAAAGACACCTCATTTCTTCATTTCAATCACAAGTCCTTTATACATTTCTGAAGCAAAAAGACCAATTATAAAACTATTTGCTACACTCCTCATGCTTTATAGAATTTCTCCATAATCCAGACTACAACGACAACGTTAGCATAGGAAACAAACCCAAATTAGGATCAATTCGACAACTTAAATTCACTACAATTCTTTCCCCCAACACTTTTCATCTTTGGGTGTCAATCCCTAACTCTAAAAAACACATTTCCTAAGTCAAATGGCACTTTTAAACTACCTACAAGTGAGGTCAGTCACAAGACTCAAATTCGTGGAATAGAAAAAGACTAACCAGGGCTAGAACCACCTGAGAGTGTAGACCTGAATCATGTTAGTCATGGCAAAGCAAAGTTTGCTTGCTCTTAACATATCTAATCGAGAAAACACTACACTGCAGTGGGTTCATTGTAAACTACTGGCCCTACCAGTTGCGGGTATCGAAGTGGCTTGAGGAAAAGAGTGCTGCTTGACCATTATATTGTTGCCATCCAAGGCATTGCCTGGTGATGCACTGTCCTTCATGGTTTGCTCCAAAAGATGCACGAGCGACATGAATATTTCCATCCTGGTCACATCCCGGTTTGCCTGTATATAAATTTCAAACTACATGAGTTACAAAAATATTGCAAGGTACAAAGTGCAATTTAAACCCATAATTTGCATGGGGGAAATTACTCAAAGAAACCATTAACATCCTCTCATTTCTATCATGATTTAGCTTTTATCACAAGCATTCAGTCAACATTTGCTACAAAGATAGTTAACGTGGTTCTATGTTGTTTACCAAGTCAAATATGCAGGAGTGAAACTGTAATTTGACAAACACAAATACTGACAACTTCAACTTCCGGATACAGATCATTAACACCATGCCTTTTTTTAAATAGTTCGGATATCAAAGATGATATGTAAAGAAAAAAAATCCAATCTGAAAATGATACCTCTACAGCAAAGCGTGCCCATATCTTATCATTCCTCGCCTCTAGCACCCCTTTCAAGATGGTCAATCCCAGTCCTCTAATTAAGTCAGCGATTTCTAGAAAAAGACCCCGTTCTTCGCAAAGCATCTGCTGAGAGAAATAAGGACAAAATATGTAAGATAGTTTTTCAATGACCAAAAGACTCCGAAGGTAAATGAAATAGCCGTCACAACCTCCACAAGCATCTGACGTGGTGGGTTCAAATCCTCTACTATAATAGGACAGAGCATAGATTGAGAACCAACTTCATATGCCCATGTTGCCCCTCCCTCAAAGCTGTCTTTTAGAAGTAATCCACCTTCCTTGTTGATGATCTGCAAAATCAAACAGGAAAAAGGTGAAATGTTTCAGCGGTTTTGCATGGTTTCTTTGTCAAAAAAAATAATGAGAATGCAGCATCATGTTCAATCATCTAGTTCCACCAAGTTTCATCTTCGATCCAACATGATCCATGCCCAAACTAGTTCTTATATAATGATATTTATACAGTTTGACACACAAGTACAAATATATAACAAAACTTTCTCCTGCTTATGATTAAATTCAAACAATTATCTTCTCATATTTCACTCACTCAAAATCCACTGACAATTAGAGTCCTGCTAACTGGAAACAAGGGCATGGTTAATAGAGAAACAAAATACTATACCTTAGATTCCCCTGTTTGCTTTAGCTTGTCCGCATGCTTAGTTACACTTTGCAAGAAAAGCATATGTTTGATGGTACGTTCCAAAAGTGCATCTATGCTACACTGTTGAACAACAGCATGATGAAACAACAACATCAGGGTTTAAATTCTAAGATCCTCTGATAAGGACAAAGACATCAAGAGGAAGAGAAGCACAGTACCTTTGCCCCATTTGGTACAATTTCTCGCAACTCCTTCACACGATCTTGGATCATCTGCCGATCTTTAGGTCTGGGTCTAGGATTCTCCCCAGGCTTAAGTCGTTTGCGATTTGGCTTTGTGGGTTCATCGTTCCTTTTAGAATATGCAGTTGAAACACTACTCTCACGTTTCACATTATGGCCTTGTTCAACCCATGAATTGATTTGGGAACCATAGATGGATGTTTGCGAACATGTTCCAGTATCATCCTTGGTAAACTGAGGCCCAAGAGAACCAGATCCTAGTCTCCCTGCTTTTGCAAGGGACTTAGGAAGGCTGATTAATTCCCCTTGCAAATTATCAGACTCATTAACTTGACCACAGGAGAGAGAACAACTAGGAATAGATGAGCTACTGATTTTAGTTAATGCTGTTCTGCAGGAGACAGTATCATCAGAAATCTGCTTGGCAACAGACACAGACTGAGCCCCAGAGACCACGGCATCTAAAAGATGATCCATTCCTAACCCTGAGAACATACCACTGTTTGATATTCCTCCATCAACTGCATACAAATCAGTATCTGCGCCCTGGATATTAACAAGAGTTGAAATCTCCTGACTCAGATTTTCTGTCCTTGTTTCCTGACCATCAACAAGCAAACTATTCCAATTGTCATTAAGTAGCTTACTTTTAAAATCTGCACCCAATATAGCAAACAAGTCATCTCCTGATGAGGATTGGGTACGGGTATCTCCCCATTTTGCATCTCTAAATCTTGGACTCATGGTTCCATTTTCACCCATCAAGCAATTATGAATATAACCAGGGAAATGCTCCCTCAGAGGTAGATGCTCATTGTGATTAATCGATTGAATGTTAAGAGCTTGGAACAAATCATTATCCATCCTTTCTTTCTTTGGAGCCAAATCACCGCAAATTTGCTTCTTATCAGTGGAATCATGCCCTTGACCAAATTGGCCAGAAAGTCCCGGATTGACAACTGATTTTCCAGCCAACTTGGAAAGCAGAAGCTCCCCTGGCTTAGATGAACCAAGATTCTGAATTGCACTTCCCGCTACATTAATATCTTCTGCTTTCTGCATCTGTGGATGAATTTTTCCCACTTCACTATTTGATCCATCGTGCAATTTGCTTCTTCCAAGCAATAGGGTAGAAACTGAACCTATATGAGAATTACTGATTAGGCCCTCGTTTCTTTTAGTTTGAAAAGTAATCAAGATATTTTCTTGATTTGTAGTGTTACAACCATGTTCCCAGAAACCAGCATCTGAAAAGATCTGTTGTTCAATTACTTTGAGGCTGCTCTCACCATCTGATTGACCAATTAAAGGTTGACTACTTAATCCACACCTCGAATTAGATGGACCCAGCTGGTTCAGCCATGCATCAGGATTCGAGGGGATCACTTCAGCTCCTACAGTGCTAGTTTCTGGCAGACCTCTGGAAGGAAGCTTTGACTTCATCATTTGAATCATTTTTGTATTACAATAGTTATTAGGTTTAGCCAAAGTATGGACCAGGCTAGGGGCCTGGAATCTTAAAGGACTAAATCGTGGATCATCCCGAACTTGTCTAACTAGAGAAAATTGACTAACTTGTGGGGAAGGCTGAAATGAGTTGACAAGTTGATTGCAGTTGTCCATCATCAAAGGAGTGGAATTCACTGCCTTGTAAATTCCAGATGAATCCATGGTGACAGGTATTCCGAGAGAAACAGGTGCTCTGATTTTGTCCTGAGACTCTTTCACTCCATAGTTTTCAGAGAGAAGAGCTCCAGGGACACATCCTAGTTGCAGGATTAGACTCTTCACATCATTCACAAATCCCAAGTTCTCCATAATCTGAAGCACCATGGACTTTAAAGATAAATAAACAGACCATAAAGAAACAGTAAAAGAGATATTATTTTGTCCATTAACAAATCAACCATACATAAAAATGTTTCTAAACTGGAGATTAGTTGTCATATTAGCGGAAAGATGAGGTTGCTCTGGAGGAAAAAATTTATTAGAGCAAAAATTTTATCTTGAAGCCAGAATAAATTAATCAAGTGCTCAGGAGGAAGATTCAAATTCCACAGCAAGCTAGAACTGAACAGAACCACAGAGTTCTTTATGTTTCCCATGAACTAAACTTCCACTGATCCCATGCAACTCCCAGCTAAAAGGCAATGCAAGGACTCAACCTCTTAATAATTGAAAATTCAAGCCCCTAATTGAGCAGCACATGCCAAAAAACCTTGAACACGACCCAAGGATCTTGATAGGGAAGCCTCAATACCTAATCACCATTAGGGTAAGTTTGAAAAAAAATGAATCGCAAGCAGTTGGCATGTGCTAAAAGTCATTTCCTTGTTGATTTTTCAAACTACAAGATTTTTTTTTGTTTTTGAAATAATTTCAAACTACAAGATTATTTAAGCTAACTTCATACCTAACCCACCAATCTAATAAACACTGACTCGGGGCCATCTCAAACTGTTCTATGAATCAGGTCATGTTACAATTCACTTGGGCCAGGGATTATAATATCATTTAGATATCTAAGATCAGTAGAGACACAACAGAACATTGACGTGAAGCACAATACAGAAGCAAAGTAATACTACAGACATATAGACAACAAGGCAGAAAATGTAAATAAAAGGGCTTACCGTCAAGGATGAAGCAAGTTGAACAACACCATGTGGGAGGACAGGAATAACTGCAACAGTCTGAAAATCAAATATAGGCTAGGATCAGACAATGCTGCAATGAAACATCATACAGCTACCATCTAAAATCAGGAAGATAAGGAAAACTATTATCAAACCTGCATGCCAGCTGAAAATTGGAGATGCACCTCATTCAGAACCTACATGCACCCATTGGGGGGGAAAAAAAGAAATCAAGGAAGATCCAGCTAGCAGGAAAGAAAAATGTTAGAGGAACTGGCTAGCCCCCCACAGCAAACCACATTTATCAAATCAGTTAAAGGTATTACTTCTCATCTAAAACTGTAGAAATCCAGCTTCACATATCTTTTTTTCTGAAATAAAAAATATAATATGGTTCGTTCACAGGCACCAAGGGAATGCAAACCCATGTACAAAATATTTACATATCAATCAAAATATCAAAAAGGACCCCAAGATTTTCAAAAGAGTAAAGAGGATGACCCTTAGTTCCAAAACACCCAGAAATATTGAAGAACGAAAACCTCAATGTTGTTTTGCAGATAGCAGGATTCACTTCCCAAAGGAAGATCATCAAGCTCTAGATAGAGAGCTGATAAATTCATTATTAGAACGAGGAATTATTTCTAATACTCGTTCACTGTAAACCCTCGGCAACCCAATCTCAATATTATCAAAATAAGAACATACCTCAGGTGGGTGGGCATCTCTGATATAACTATTTGAAAGAATCCATTGATGGTTTCCAGTAAATGCAGCTCTGCCAACTAGTCTGGAATCCCAAAAAAATCATGACCAATTCAACAATCATTCACTTACCAATGTGAAATTCATATGAACACAAAAAAAGAGAGTGGAAAGAAAACTTGCCCTTCCCCTACATGATTGATGCGAGTATTTATCATCATTTTGTTAATTAGCAAATTGACAGAATCAGATACTTGATTCTCAAGCTGAGAGCAGCGAATTTCGGAAGTTCTACATCCTTCCCACTCTCTAGAAGACAACTCAGTGCTCTCAATTCCAGGAATGCTGGGAGGAACTGAATTCAGCATAGGTTCGTAGTAAATTCTTCCCATATTAATAAACTGCCAAGGAAGATATATTGTTGAGACAATGCAACATAAGAACCATTTCACTCCTACAAAGTTCTAAAGCAGCAAGGAGAGTAAATGCGAAACATCAATTCTTAGGTCACACCATAAGAACTTGTGAAGACATGCAGACCTTCATACCCTTTTTTTTTTCGAGCAAAAACAAAAGTTCCCATCTTGATTCGCTTCCCAACAAAGAAGAGGAAAAGGAAGGATAACCAAATTTCAGAAGTTTCATGTAAATGCATATCTTGACCCAAAAGATTGGGAGGAAAAAGAAAACTGTACTGTACCAAGTAGTAGTAAAAATCAAGTTGGATGATATGCTAATCATGTGTAACAGTATACAGCGGAAAGTTCCAAATGCCATTTCCTTCTCCTTTAAGTAAATTTATGAGAAGCCAAAAAGTGTATGATGAAAAGCAAATAATCAAGAGATCCTTTCATTAACTGATAAAATTATTTAACTTTTCTCATTTGGAACAACATGATGAGGTTGAATAGAAGAAGACAAATTCCAAATCAAGAAATTTACATGGGGAAAAAACAAAGAAACAAAAAAAAACAGAGAAATAAGAAAGGATTTTTGTCAAACAAATACAAATCTGCTTTTCACTTAGATTAGATTCCCTTGGACGAAACAGAATAAACCAGAACACAAAGCTCCAAAAACCAGGAAAAAAAAAGAAAGGCATCGGGTTCCGAATCAAATGCAAAATAACAGTTTCACCAATCAGACCATAGCATGCAAACAGTATCTAAGAAACATATGAACCTTACCCCTAAATAGCCCAAAAACAAAAGCACCATGAAAAACAATAGTTACTTGTACAGTCATACTACAAATCCTGTTTGGTCAAAAAGAAAAGAAATAGAAATATGTGTTAAAAAAAAATAAAGGTAAAGTGTTCACTTCTGAGTTTCTTTGGGGAAAACTACAAATACCTTAAAAAACAACCTGACTTACTAAAATTAGGCATATTTCTCTTTTCTTTCTATTATTTTTTCAAAAAAAAAAAAAGAAAAATGAAAGACGAAAAAAGAAACTAAATTTTCACTGTTTTTCTTCCTTCCATTTTCTCAGAAAACAAACAGAGAAGTATACAGATACAGGGCTTATATACCCACAAGTCTACAATGAAAATTAAACTGTTTACAAACCAAAAAAAAAGATTTCTTTATAATATTTTTTCCTTCATTTTCATACCAACAACAGAGAAGTATTCACCTAGTGTTCTGGCAGCCGATCTTCCAAAACACGGCGTAGGACCACCTATTCCCGGCCGTACACAGCGTCTTTAAAGCCTCTCTCAGCAGCAGCCCCATCGCTTGTCTTCAACGCCGGATACAGCCTGGCTCGTAGCTCAGCTCCTTCCGAAATTTAAAAATTAACAAAACGAACTAAAACCCAAGTACTGCAACCATGCAAAACCACCATAAACAACAGGAACAAGCAGATTAGACCTGTAAAGAAAAACCAGCAAATCCAGAAATCTAAAAGAAAAAGGAAATATCTTCCGTACCCTTCTGTTCTTTTGAGTAGATGAAATTGATAAACTAACTACCGCGGCAAGATCCTCTTCCCGCCTGCTTCGTCCTCAAACCACCACTCCTCTTCCTCTCTGGATCCAAGTTCCCAGCGATCATTCTACGGCATCCCATTTCCGGGAGAAAGAAAAGAAGTTTCAAAAGCAGACGAGAGCGAAAAAAGAAATAAGCAATCCCCAAGCTGGAGACGACAGAAGAAGAAGAAGAGCCCAAAAGGGTGTAGATGTTCTACACTATGCCGCAAGCCTCGAATTTTAGAATACTCATGATCTGCTCCATTTCCACAGCTCAGGATTTGACTTTAAAGAAAACAAAAGAAAATAATGAAGCAACGCGGATAAACACTAGAAGAAAAAAGAAATGATGTAGAAAGGACAGTGGTGGATGTTTTAAGATTGAGACTTGGGATTTTCTCCCGTGTCCGAAACTGTGCGTATTGGGTATTGCTGTTTTTTTGGATTTTTCTTGTAATTGCGGAAACGAATGGAGGAAGAAGACGACGTCTGGTGCTGTGCTCTCTGGCTCCTCTTCACTTTCAGGTCTCTGTGTGATTCTCTTCCTCCTTGCTAAAGTGCTCCGCATTAATCACTAAAAGGAAGGGAAGCAAGACAGGGTTTCAAAACTAGACATGGAATTTCCATTTAATTACATGTTTGCCACTGTGCAAATGTGTGTGGACACGTCTTTTGTCGGCTACTGGTAGAGTACAAGAAATATTACTTAAAAAAAAAAAAACAAAAGGTGTTTCTTACCAAAATAATAAACAAACAAGAATATCTTTTTTTAATAATGCATAAAAATTTTATTTTATATTTTATTAAATATAATATGTGTATATATACATATACACATATATATATATGTATATTATAATAAAATTAATTTTTATTTAATGGCTTTTTGGACCAAATAAAGTTGAAGACTACTTTTGGGATATGGTAATTTAGTTTAGTTGAGTAAAATAAGTTAGTGAGGAATTAAATTTTTATCTTATCCTATATATTTGTTAATATATTCTAAAATATTATATTTTTTTATTTATTTATATCAATAATACTGATAGTTACAGTAGTTACGAAAATTATTAATAGCAGAGGTATTACTAGTAATGTCAATAACGACAAAAACAGTAGTAATAATAACGATCACGATAATCGTAGCTAATAGTCGTAACAGTACAGATGACACTGCCACAATAGTGGTAGTGATTAGAGTAATGATAATAGCGATAGCAATACAGTTAATAACAATCACAACGGTTATCGTGATTGTGAAAAGTGAGAAGAGTACGGACAGCAACGACACTGGAAAGATAAAAACCTCAATGGTAGTCGTTATACTAATACTAATAGCAATGTAAAAATAACAATACGAGTGGCGTTTACAATGCTAATAGTAACGGTAAATACAATAAAAATACAACAGCAATAATAGTAGTGCGATTGTGGTAATAAGTTAGCGATCGCAATAACATACGAGCAACGACAGTAATATAGATGACAATATAATGTTTTTGTCAGGAGGATAATACATTCACATGATTGTTGGCACTAGAAATTAGTTGATAGTCAAACAACTCGTATAATAAGATTTTACGAGAGAAATTATCCGTATAATAACCAAAATAGTCAGAAGTGGAACGACTTTTATAACCGACGATGCACTTTATTTTTTGTTGAATATATTCATATCATCCATATATCAATTCACGTGAATGTTATTAAGTAGTTACTTAATATTAGTTTATTATTCTATATTAACCGTATATCTATTAATCACAGTAATTAAATTATTACCGTGCGATTTTCATCGTGTGCTTGATGGGTATTAAATTATAATTTATAGATTTAAAATATAATATAATATTATTAATTATATAGAATGGAAATTAAAATTAAACTCAAATTTAATTATTATTTATACGAAATTAGTATAATGTTTTAATACCTAATATTAGAACTTTATACTAATTTTAAATTGGCTTTTTTTATATATATAATGAATTAATTTTGGCGGATAAATCCACTACTTTTGCTGACTCAATATGACACGTGCACTTTCCACCTAATAATTCCATTATTTAATTTAAATTTAAGTTAAATTTCGAAAATTATTTATTATTTTGGAATTTTCTTCCACTTTTCCAAATTAAAAAAAGAAATTACATTTTTTTTTAAAAAAAGAAAGTGCTCTGGCGAGTGTGAACAGAGGATGAGGCAGTGCGGGTCATTGTCCGCATGACGTCATCTATGACATTGCCCCTGATATTCTCGAAAATTACGAGAGTGCCAGAAACTTTAATACGACACGTGTACGGTTCTGATTCTTTGATTCGGATCTCAAACGAATATGCGTAGGCCAAATTTTGATAGGGTATTTTTAAAAAATAAATAAATAAAGGAATAGGAAAAGTTGGTAATTTAATTATTTTTATAATTAAAATATTCATTTATAGTTTGAATATATAATTATTTGATTTTCAACCCGCTTTATTATTATATTTTTTATAAAACAAATGTGAGAATTTAAATAATTATTTTAAATAAAAAATCTTAAAAGAGAAGCATTATTTAAATTTATTATTATAAAATATATTTTTTTATAATAATTACTAATTTTTAACTTAAAAAAATTATTGTCTTAAAATTTTAATTATTACCATTAAGTGTTTAACTTTTTGTATTTTTAAAATTAATCATTTACTTAATTTTTAATTATTAAAATAAACAATATCTCCATATGGGCATAAAGTTGTCACGTTTGTAATTATTTTCTATTTTTTTTTCTCCGTTATTTAAAAAAAATCATAAATTAAATATAAATTTATAAAAATATAAAAAAATATATATTATAAAAAAGTATATTATAAATAATAAAATTAATCACATACTTATTACCTCAGCAATTATTTTCTGCCACGAGTGATAGTAATATTTTTAAAAGTTGATAACTTTTTTTTTATTTAAAAAAAGAAATATTAGTGACTTAATTGTAGTAAACTTATAATTATTGATTAAATTAAATTATAATCTGACATCTAGTTCATATAATTTTCTAAATATAACCCAAAAAAAAAAAAAGTACAGAAGTTCATTAAAATCACTTAAAAAATCAATTTAAAAAAAATTTACAACATGATTAATTGAAACTTAATTCATCTGAGAAAGTAATAAAGAACAATAAATTTTGGGTTTAATTTCTTTATAGTTTTTACCTACACACACACACACACATGTATGTATATATATATATATGTATATGTATATGTATATGTATATGTATATGTGTGTATATTTGTTGGGTCAAT
>NW_019014589.1:149811-161665 GCF_000150535.2 Carica papaya
CATGTCATCAGCCACTGACATTATCCATCAGGTGATCCTTTGTTAAAATCTATGCACTGAAACTAGATGCTAGATAATAAGGCATCCAAAACTATTATTAATAATGCGTAGATAATAATTCATATCTACAGGTAGCAATTGCTGAAAAATAAGGTCTAAAGAACATTAGACCTAAAAACAAACATTACTTCCTATCAGACCTACGAATACCATAATGGTACTCTAACAAAAGTGAACAGCTCTAGCACACAAAAAATGTTTGGATTTTTGTACATACACATCTACGACAAGAGAGCCTCATATATTTCTTTGTTTACAGGGTCCAACAAACTTTTCATTTATGCTAAAAGTTCAATGATAAAGCTGTCATGAATAGCCAAGAGAGCAATAGTTTCCAACTGGCAAATAAGTTTCAACTAGTCTTTCCTGTCCCTCTACTATTTTTTGTTGTAATTTTTATCTTCAACCTACAACATTCCTATTGCCAACGCATCTCATGAGACTAACATAGACATCAACATACTGCCTGCCAGATGAATAGGTAGAAGAATCAGAATACTTGCATGCTAAATCCACCAAGTGAAACACATTGAAATTGCATTTATGACCCCAATCAGGCTTCAAGAAACAATATGTTTGTTCTGTGCACTAAGTTTTTCCAGTACTCGTTCTCTCCAACTATTTTGGGGCCATACTCAATTATTTGCAGCTAGAATTTGCACCCTCTCCCGACACTATAAAGGCTGCCCATGCGTTCAACCTGCTCCTCATAGAAAGTGCAAGCATCACGAACAATGTTTTATTCTGCATCCTTGCAAATTTCTTACGTGTACTCTTTTTAAATAACTTGCAATTGAGACTCTGAGGCCTCCAAAGTCCCGAACCCATTTTAACTCCTCGAAGGTGCTTTTTCTTTTTTTTCCCTCCATTGCATCTCCATAAGAATTATTTGGTACTAACAAAAAGTGAGGAGAATGAATAGTGAAAGGAAAGTGTTACTGAGAAGAGAGTGCATAAGATGGGTGCTTGTGAAATCAAAAGATCCAGATCAAATTTAACAGCCAAATAGAAAATGGGGGAGAACGGGAAAGGAAAAATAACTCCAGTCTCGTTCTTTTTCTTTTTCTTTATTGAATTTGAGGTCCAGCTTCCAAGAGCAGCAAAAGCTTGTGTACTTATGCTTGTAAACGAATGGTGAAGATTAAAATGATCATATAAATAAATATGACAGAGTACCTGTTATGATTCTGGGAACAGGATCTTGTCACTGGACGGTTAACAACAAAGTTATCTTTTAACAAAGGGTTAACACCCTTGTTCTTATTGCGAGAGCGATCTATTTTATGAAAATATATTACAATTCATCAAAGGAAACAGCTAACTTGGATCTCATTAGAGAGAGCTCCAATTTCGTAGTTTAAAATAATATTCTGACTTGATTTATTAATAACAAAAATACTCTTTTTATAAATGTTATAATTCTTATTTAGAAATCTTAATCTAATTAGAAATGCAAATCTAATTAGCAATACTCTACTAAAATATTGAAAATCCTATACTATTTAACAATCCAATATTAATGAAAAATTATATATTATTTAGCAATCTAATGGTAATTAAGATTTCAACTATTTAAAAATCTAATATTAATTAAAATTTCAATTATTTAATTGAACTTCAACCTCCTATTTAGTCGTTGTCTTGCCTTCCATATTTATGCCCTACAAATACATTCATAACATTACTCCCCTCCTGATTTTCAGGCTTGTCCTCAAGTTTGAAGTTTGAATATAGTTGACTCGTTGGTTTTCTTGTTGTACAGTGTCGCTTTCAATCTCGAGCCAGAATAGCTTTTTATATTGGTGACCCGAAACAAATGGCTCATTGCAGTTATAACACAATCCCTTCAGTTTCCTTTCTATCATCTTTGCCCTTATTAGTTTCTTTATAATTGGAGATGAAGCATTACTAGATTATGTCATAATGTTGCTATTATGTAGAACTGGTGTTTCTTGAACTGAATTGTTAGGCTTGCCCATAGATTGGTCACTATAATTGCATTTGGCCATCGCCCACAACTATTATTTTCTTTCAAAAACTCTACTCATGCTCATTGCGTGCACAAGAGTGGCGGGTGTTTGCATCTCGACCTCTAAGCGGAAACAATTGATTAGTCTTGTTTTGACCAAACTTACATGCTGATCAACTTAAACGAACTTGTTTGCTCTTGCCAAGTTTTCTTGGAATTGCCTCTGGTAGTCCTCAACTAATTCCGTATGTTTCAAGTTTACCAATTCTCCAAACGTGTTACTTCCAACTGGCGGCCCAAATCTCAGAGAACAATAATCTTTGAATCCAGTCCAGTTGAGTGTAGGTTGTTCAGATTCTAATTGGTGGTACCACAATTGCCCCTCTCCAAGCATATAGAAGGCAACCAATCCCACCTTGTCCCATTCCGACGTGTATTGGTTGGGCAAAAAAATCTTTCACACCGATGCAACCATATTAGGAGATCTTCAAAATCGTCGAACATTGGAAAGTCTAACTTGGTGTAGCAAGAAACAACTGTATTACCTGAAGGGTTGTTTGCATTCCGCAACTGACTTATGGTATGAAACGCTTGAGGTGGCTGCTCCTAGGGGTGGTTGCTGCTTGCAATCCCTTTTGATTCTGTCTGTTTGCCTGTCGAGATTGAACTAGTCAAAATCTCTTTGAATTGTGAGGATAAATCCCGCAACTGGCTGCTCAATCACCTTTCAATCTCCATGGTTCGTGCTTCGTTTGCGGTCAGGGCTTCTTGGAGTATCAATCTCATATCTTCTTTTGTTGCAGAGTTGCCCATTGTGTTAGACTATGATTCCAATTTGTTATGATTTTGGGACCAAGATCTTGTTATTAGGCAGTTAACAACAAAGTCGTCTTCTAACAAATGGTTAACACCATTATTCTCATTGCGATGGCTACCTATTTTATGAAAATAAATTACAGCTCATCAAAGGGAGCTGCTACCTTAGATCTTGTTTTTTTTTTTTTGTGAATAACTACCTTAGATCTTGTTGGAAATAACTTCAATCTCGAAAGTTTAAAATAATATTCTGATTTATTTTTATTAATAGCAAACATACCCTTTTTATAAAGAGGTTATAATTCTTATTTCAAAATCTTAATCTAATTAGAATTCTAAATCTAATTAGAAATACTCTATTAAAATATTGAAAATCCTATACTATTTAGGAATTCAATATTACTGAAAAATTACATATTATTTAAAAATAAAATACTAATTAGAATTCCAACTATTTAAGAATCTAATACTAATTAGGATTTCAACTATTTAATTGAACTTCAACCTTTTATTTAGTCGTTGTCTTGCCTTCCATATTTATGCCCAACAAATACGTCCATAACAATACCCCATGAAATAGATGTGGCTTTGTTGAAGTTATTAGACGCAAAGCTCTTAGGATAGGGGACCACCAACAAGTGAAAGACACAAAGACAATAAGAGTCCAACACGTTGTCTATGGCTATCTAATGGCTACAAAAACAAACAGTTACTTGAACCAACCCTATTCAAGGAGGCTCTAAATCAATGGAGACATCGTGTTGGAGACTAACAACTGTCCCTCCTATATATGGGATGCGTTATCACTAAGCTGAGTCCCATAGTAAATTCTGTTTGCATTGTGATGTGGCTTTGAGGCATCGGATAGATTGTTTTACACTTCCATCTCGCATTGGGTTTTCCCCTCTTGAATGCTTCATCTCTTCCTATTTCAGAAGAATAAGAAGAGTAGAATACTTCAGAGAGGGGAGCTTTTTGCAAGGACATGGATGATGAGTTGGAGAGCTCTTTAGAAACCATTTCCTACCTTCCCAATTGCTGTGGGATAGGCTTACCTCTTCTTTCCGGATTAAAGCTCATACAAATTGTAGGAATACCACTTTGGCTATTCTACAAAGAGATTGAGTAGCGTTGTGATTGAATTTCTGTTTTCTCTTTCTTTTTAGGATCCATATCATTCATTAACATACTTTTTTCTTTTCTCACTGTATTATTTACTTCTTTCTCTATCAAAAAGAAAAAAAAACAATTAGCAATTTGCAATATTGCAATAACAAACAAACAATAACTTTCTATTGATGTATGATGCATGCCACATGCTCGGCTACTCCATATCATGGCAGAATACAAATACCTAACGATTTTGTGAGATGTTCTACCTTTTTTGGTACACTGTTGATGGACATCTGCCGGTCTAGTAGTTTTCTTGCTGCTGTTGCACTTTCTGGGGTCCCATAGCTGACACGTCTACCTTCATTTTCAAACTGATCAATTGAAAGCTGTCTAACCATGCCACCTAAAGCTCCACCAGTCTCTGCAGCTACAACCACCTAACAACACAAGTAACAGATATTAAATACAAAACCACATGAAGAACACACTCAGAAACTGAATCCACATCATGTTCATGAGTATCAACTTCTGATACTAACAGCTCTATGATGCAGACGAACTCCAGGTGGAGCAACATTGTTAGATACCGCAGAATCTGGCTTTATTAAGGAAGTTATCTGTTTGCCACTTGGGGTAGCCTCAGCACCACGATCCCTGTCAGGGAGTTCAACTTCACCATTAACTTGCCGAGCTTTGGCAGCAGCCAAAGTGGCACTGATAGCCTCAGCTTCTGCAGCTGATGCTTCAACCAAATATTCAACACCTTTGCTCAGTCTCCTGCACCATAATTTGCACCAAATGATTCCTTAGATGGGGTGAGAAAGACACATTTGTGGCAGACAAGGATACAATTTAAGTAGCTTACCGGGATCCCTGAAGCATAGCATTTTCAGTGCTTATATCAGTATACATGTCACCATTTACAGGAGGAGCAACAGGGTTCCCCAGCACAACAGCACCATCGGGAGCCGCATCAGGCATTTGTCTTGTTCTTTCATCAATGAACCCATACCTCCCTGGTAACCGCCCTGGTGCTACATTAGTAGCAGCAGCTGCAGCTGCAGCATGAGAAGCAGCAGATGTTGTTTCAGCAGCAGCAAGATCTTCAGCAACAAGTAGGTCATCAAGTAACACCCCTGTAGAATTTGTACAATACACTACTATGTTAGCAAATTACCAACGCCAAAAGTTCTCGGAATATGAATTGCATAACTCATACATGGGAAAAGGAAAACTAACCTAGTATCTTGTTGTGAAGAAAACTTTCTCACATTATCAAGCAAAAATAATATCCTTCACAATTTACATAAAGATTTCAACATGCCAATAAAAATGATAATTATGCAATAACTGTTTAGCAAGTCTTCTTTTTTCTGAGAAGTTGTTTCCAAATTCTTGTGCACACCCAAAGTTCTTATAGTTAGCAACAGACTATTAATTAATAATTATCGCTTGACACAACATTTGGATTTATCTAAAAGGTATGTACTTTCAGTAAAAAAGATTAAAATCCCAAGGAACTCTAGCATCCTAGCCCAAACAATCTATTCAATTTTAGAAGTAAAAACGTTCTCCTGAGAATTATGAACAAAAAAGGCTTAGTATCTTCTCCCTGTTCAAGCACCTTGGCAAAAGCTTAGCTTAAACCTTCCAAATGTAACCCTGGACCTTTCCAACCCAATACCTTATCCTTTCTTCAGATGAAGATTAACCTAATTTATCAAAATTCTATTTAAGCATTTTAGCCAGAAACCATTAAAAGAAAAAACAGATGTTAAAATGCTTGAAGAAATAGACTGATCTTACCCCCACGTAAACCACCATAGATAAATATTAAATCCCCAACTGCAGCAGCAGCATGTCTGCAACGCCTTGTTAACTCAACTGAAGCATCTCCGCCAGCTGCATCAGCACTATATCTGCCTGTTCTGGGACTAGTAATAACAGATTTCGTATCACACCAAACACCAGCTGCAGTATCCAAGACTGTACAAGAGAAAAAGAGGAATCAGCCAACATAGATGGATGAAGAATCACTATAAACCAAACTTCATGTACATACAAGTATACCAAATGATATAAAGATAAAACTGACAATTCCAGAAGTAATGTTTTGCCTTTTCCGCTTTGATAAACCCCAGGAATTTCATTTTTTATCATTCAAATGAAAATACCAACTTTGTCGCAGACTTCCTTACAAGAATCAGAAATTATTACATTTTCGAAAAGCTTTAGATGGAAGACATTAAAGTGAACAAATGCATAAAAATGGAACATTGCCACAGAACCATTGTCAGCCAGACTGAATGTTACAGATGCATGCTCGTCTTAGCTTTTACCGTCTAGCATCTGTCGTCCTCCTAGTTATGATAAAATTGGGTCTATGAGGCAAAAGTGTTTGCTTTGATCAAATAACATCCATAATTTCTCTCTGTGCAGAAAAATACAATTCAAAACTATGACAATTCTTGATAAGTAAAGTATTGTGCATTTTCTCTAATTACCAAAAGCCATAACCCAATGCAGTTATAGTGGCCAAAGTATTCCTATCCTCAACTTCAGCAAATGACAGAAGTTAAAATGCAAATATTTGTCTAATCTTGCTTCTAAGACCTTCATACAGCATGGGAAAACATAGATTCCTACATATACATCCAGAAGTAAATTTACAATTTTTATATAAAGTCACCCTCACGCATGCCACAGCCCAGAAATCTACAGTTCACAAATATGATAACCAACTACCTGCAACACTTGATGAATCTTCTACCATGCGTCCACCGCCAAGTGCCCCTCCAGACACATGAAGTCGTGCATTAACAAATACCTAGAATATTGTAAGCAAGTTATTTACTTGCCAGAAAATAGAGGAGAGATAAAGCTAAGAGGAAATATAAGTTTAAAGCAAAACTCACAGCTGCATGTTGATATCTCGCAGATGGAGAGACACCAGGAGCTATGGCCCATTCCCATCGACCATCCCTATGTTTAGCAAGTCCATATGCGCTTGCCAAAGGCTGTCAACACCAAAGAGGACGCGCAAACACCATAAAGCTGATCAACTAAATGAGAATTTACAATTTTTTTTTTAAAATAAAAGAGAAATAGTATTATTATGCATAAAGGTACCAAGGGGATACCACCCGAAAACACAAAATTACAAGTCGATCAGGTGGTCCATGACAGCCCCAATATCTTCCCAATCTATTATGTCATTACCAATCAAAATAGAAGCAGAAGTATGAATCCATCTATCCCTAATATTTATAATATCAGTTTCAATACCCTCAAAAGCCCTAACATTTTTCTACCTCCAAACAACCCACATAATAGAAAATGAAATAAGGGAAAATTTACAATAATCACTAGTATATAAAAGAACTTATAATATTATGTAAAACACCGATTTATACAACAAACAAATACAAATAAGACCAACAAGTAAGAAGAGGGAGCAACTTCAATATTAATATGAAACACATTCAAAATACAAATATATCACGTGTAAGAATAGAGAATAAATACATAAAATACATATATCTTTATTTAAAAAAAAAAACAAATATCTTATTACATATAAATGGATACTCAGTTTAAACATAGTCCTTAAGAAAGAAAATCAATGAATTCCAAATAACCTTTATATCAACATGAAGCTCTTAAATTATGAATGCATTATCTACTTTAGCTATAGCCCCTTAAAGAAATATATTGTCTATGGCACATTTAATTCTTGTTGTCACTAGTCCAATTACATAACCAAAACTAACCGTGAAAACACTAAACGAACCCAAATCATCCCCAAGATGTCTTTCTCAACTTACTTTATAATATGTGGTAACTACACGAGAAATGATAAATGAAGAACATTTGAATGCTAAAAGAAGGATAAAGGCCCTTCTTTGTCAAGATAAACAGGAAAACTCTAAAACGTTTAGATTAGAGAGCAATAGCAAACCACAGAAAATTTGAGAAGAGAGGAAAAACTATTGAAGTTGATAAAGAATGACTTCCCATACTCCAAGCAACCCCTGCTTGGAATGTTTATTTTAAATATTAGAATGTTTATTTTATCCCCTTCCCAACAGCGACCAAATGGAGGGAGATGTAGAGAAAAAGAGTTTGAAATATTTTAGAAATTCTCAATCAAGAAAATAGTCAAGACCATCCAAACAAAAAATAGACAGGTACAGTTACAAGGAAGCAAAAAACTCTAAAAGTCAAATTAGTTTATAAATTTCTTTCTAAATGATAATTTTTAGATAAATGTGCTCGCGAGTATATATTCGCTATTCATTTATTTACTACGGATTGTAGCCAAGATGTCTATTGCAATCACTGTTGAATTAAAACCAGCCACATTATCTGCTAATTAATCTCCAGCAGAAGAAAAACATGCAAATTTGAAGTTTTCCAACTAACCACACTACTTGCATCTCTCCCTCCACAAAGCAGAAGAAGGCCATCGGAACGTGCACTTGCAGTTGCATACCTAGTAAGACAAAGTAAACAAGGCTTGAATTGAAAAAATCATGAACGAATCGTGAAGTCAATGGAAAAAAGAATGAGAATCAGATAAAATATCTTCCTTTTATGGAAAAAGAAAATGTGCATAACTCACACACAGAGCTAAAGTAGGAAGTAGGTATAAAAAGAGAGAATTGAAAAGAAAACTTCTCGCGTTTCACACAGATACCCTCCTTCATAGTGTCCTAAGTCTTTGCATAACATGGTCAAACATAAAGTAATAGCTTTTTAAATTTCATAAAACAACCTTTACTTTCAGAAATGAAGAATACCATCAAAATCATCAACTTCCAAGTAATAGTATCACCAGGTTACATTATTATGTGGCCACTGCACCCGGAAATAGATAATTAACTTCGTGGTGAAAGCTAGAAGCACAAATAAGGTAACTTCAACAAACTGATATCTCCAGCAAGTTAAATCACCCACTAAAGTATGGCAGAATCGCAAAAAAGGTTCTAAAATTCACATGAGTTCCCAAATGAACACAGGTCAGTTTAAAAGATACATGAAGGGAATACTCTGAACATTTTTGAATGGAAGCTCACAAAAGAAAGAAAGAAAAGATGCAAAAGCTAAATTTTCCTAACCTAAAAAGAATAATAAAGAATATTATCCATCGAGGATTTCAAATTTTGTGCCAGTACAAAAGTGAGAGAGAGAAAAAAAAAAAGAGAAAGAGACAGAGAGAGAAAGAGAGTTTACATGCAAGGAGGAGGACCTTCGCCTTCTGGTTCCAACTTCCGCCATTCATAAGGTTTGGCGGCTGTGTCCAACGCCCATACATCAGCCAAAGGTCGTTTTCCTAAAAGCACACAGTATCTTTATTTAAAATCCATACATATGTCAATATACCATCCGCATGTCCACACAAGGTTTAACACTGATAAAGACAGGATATAAAAGTTTAGGGGAAAAATACACTATCAAATGGCTCAATGGCATACCATCATTCCCACCAATTGCCATGAGATACCTTTGCCCCACCAATGCCATCACATGTCCATAACGCGGCCCTGGTCCCGGGCCTTGCACAACAACTCTGAGAAAAATATTATTCATTTTAATTAATAATACGACCATATTGTCATTAAGAAAGAAACGAACAAACAACATGCAAGCATATCCTTCGGGAATCTTAACCTATGCCACCGTGGCCTTGGTTGTGTGAGATCAAGAACGTGAAGATCCTCAGCTGACAAACCAGCAGGTCCAATTCCACCCTGCGGCACAACATTAACTCCCATGGTAAGTAGTAATAACCAACAAACAAATAACCATTTTTCGCTCAGCCAGCCAGAACAGATTTATGTGATAATGCGCTGCTCATATACCTGAATAACTACCATGGTTCCAACAGCAGTTGCCACATGTGCAGCTCTTGGTGTGGGTGGTTCTCCATAAGGAGTGATCCTGTATCATGAACTCACTTTCAGTGCCGAATTAACAGCAAAGAGGGAGGGGAAAGAGGGAAAGAGGTAGTAGAGTACTTTTTGGGTATAGCTACAGGTTCATGAAACAATAATTCTTCGATCCATGCTTACCTAGACCATTTATTTGTTAGCACATCATAACAGTGCACATCTGCAGTGGCACCTGCTAGCCCTGAAATTCAAATAAAAATATACCGATTAGAAGTTTAATGCTAGGAATGTTAACCTTGTCGAATTCTAAATTTCTCTTCTTTAGAAATAAATAAAAGGAAAACAAATCAGCGATTCCACAATGAAATATATTTCTATAAATTATATTACGTAATAGATTTTCAAAAACAACGAATCTTATAAAAGTAACATTGAATTTGTCATTAGATCTATAGGACTTCAAAAGCAACAAACTTACATATGTAAATGGTGAAGTGATTGGAAAATGAAAAATCTTTATCAACTTTGATGGAGCCAAGATTCTTCTTTTTATTTGAACAAAGTCATTTTTCTTTTCAGAAATTAAACAGACTAAGATTCAAGTCCTAACATAAAGATTCATTTTTAACAAAAATAAAACCTAGTCATATATGCTTCAAAATAACTCAAACATATGAAATTTGAAACCAGAAGCAGAACGAAGGTCCTAACTGTATGGCTTAGGAAGTAAGCATAAGAATATGCCCTGTGAATTAGCTATATTTTCACAAAGTTAGGGCTAACCACACCACTTCTATTACTTGGAGGTAACAAGAAGAGACATGGAAGTACGGGTCAGTGGACTTGGTAAAAGTAAGGTATGTGCTAATTTGCAGCTTAGAATCACAAACGATTTAGAACAAGCTTGAACTACTTCGGCTGCATCCCAACTAAGATTAAATATACCACCTAACTGCCATATTGGTCTACAGATGGTTCAGAGAAGTAACATGAGTTAAAAGAACAGTTTACATGGAAATAATGACGTCAGCAGAAGTATAGCTGCACAACCTGTGATAAGCTATGATCAACAGTATCATTAATAACTGCCAGGTGAACGACTTTCGGATTCTATCTTCAACAAGTTTGACAGTGAGCATAAGGCTCCTAATTTTTTTAAGGAAAGAGGAATTTTCTCAAGAAATTTCCAAACAAACAATTTCAACTGAAAATTTGGATAACTGCCAGGTTAACGACTTTCGGATTCTGTCTTCAACAAGTTTGGCAGTGAGATAAGGAATCTTTTTATGGAAAACGGAATTTTCTCAAGAAATTCTCAAACATACAATTTGAACTGAAAAGTTTGCGAACATTGATTTTAACTGATAGTTTTCCAAATGAATGATTCCAAATCTCCGTAATAGAACACGAATCGTCAATTTTCAAATACCTTAATTTAATACAGCCAATCATACGTGACTTAAAGTACACCATGCTGGTTAACAACAAGAACACAAAATGTTGAACAACAAGAAAATAAGTAACATGCTAACATGTGCAGCTTAAAATTATTTGGGCTCCACTTTAGTCAAAGTTCCTCAACAAATTTCAAAATCTGGAAGTAAAATTACTTGGCATCTAAAAGATGCCCAGCTCAAAAAGCATAGAGCAACTAAAACGAGTTACCAAACGGAAAGTAGCAAACAAAACCATGAAATGGAAACAGAGAAAGTAAACTTACTGATGCCAGCGCTTCCAGCTGAAGAAGGAGTTCCCGAAGCAGCAGAATTGCCCTCAAGCGCAGTCGCACCACCGAATAAAATGAGTCTGGGACCAATATAACCAGGAGTCCCCTCCTCCCCTACGGCCGCCACAGCCGTCAAAGTATGCCCGCATCTCGGCCCGGGCCCGTCTTCTTTCTTCTCTATTACAGCATTCACCACGGAATATGTTGGCGCGCATCTCGGGCCGACCACCGGAGTCTGCTGCACCTGCGCCGCCGCAGCAGCAGCGGCGGCCTGCTGTT
>NW_019014589.1:192147-209074 GCF_000150535.2 Carica papaya
TTCGAAGGAATTTGTTTAATAGCAAATACTAAGAGAACTGACAATTAGCTACTTAGCTGGTTCACATTACAGTACCATTTTAATAATTAAAATTCATTTTCGTCATGGAACAACTATAACAAATTAAACTCTGAACTCATTCACCATAGTGTTCACATTTTTACCTCATCAATTGTTATTCCCTTCTTGGCCATAGTAAGTTATGCAGAAAGAAGCTGACAAGTTCAGTCTCTACAATATGCTGATCAAGAACTATGATCATCCAAGTTGGCTTAGTCACATCTGCTCCCCTATGTGGAGCAAAACCCAACCAAGCAGACAAAAAAAAAAGAAATAATAGATGAAGTTAACCCTATGATCAGCCAATAAGCTACTTCTCTATCTCAGTTATTATGCTCACATTGGAATAGCATAAACTTCAGGAAACTATGCAATACTATAATATTGTTCTCAATTGCATATGAAGTTTTGTCCTCAAGTTGGAATTGTTTGTGGAATTGAGCGAAAATTAGGAATTAGAACAGTAAATGCTTAATGATGTATACAAAGTGGACAAAAAGATCGGGTCAGCACATTCAATCGTGCAATCTTGAAAGATGTAAGGCCATATGCACTTTATTTATGCATCAAGAAATTGCTGCATCTGCCATAAAGACGATAATCTTCTAGTTGTGTTCAGAAAGAACTAAAAGACAGAAGATGTCAACCACAGAAGAATTAAGTTCATGCCATTTAATTTTTCTGCGCTACTGCATTGAATAACCTGATGCCCATGGATGAAATTGAAGGGTTGCAAAGCAGATCTACAAAACATTGATGAGCTATATATAACATTTCAGGGAATTTCTATACCAAAGATCCAACCAATAATAGAAGAATGTTCAAATTCCAGAAATTAGAACAAGTAAAAATGTTGTTTTCTCCTTATTGAACGGTTATATTCGATAAAAAGATATTAATATATCAATGGATGAAATTATGGGATGTAGGATGAACAGAGAGACAGATAAACTTCAGACTTTTAAAGGATCTACAGTGCTTATGCAATACGGAATAAATTAAAGTTAATCTGTCTACTTTGGGATTCAGAGTTAAAACCTACATATTTTAGACATCAT
Organism: Carica papaya; assembly: GCF_000150535.2. Next base: position 193,266 of record NW_019014589.1, read on the forward strand.
AACATGTAAGATGGATATTTGTGTAGAAAAGCAAAATCTTTTAAGCATCATTTATAAGGTGAGGATTGATTACATCAGATCATCATAAAACATAACTGCCGTAAACTCTCCCAATCATTATTGTATTCTCTTCTAAAAACTACAACTATCTAAATATACTCTAACCTAGATGTAATCTAATTAGAATTTGAAAATCCATTCGTAGACTTAACAAGAATCCTAGATGTAATCTAATTAGAATTTGAAACTCCATTCGTAGACTTAACAAGAATTTAAACCATAAATAAAACCCTAATACTACTAATCCTAATCCACCCATACTAATACACCATATAGTAGATTTGAAAGAAATGTGATTCCTAATGTATTGAGAAAACATAGATAACTAAACTTCTTCTGCACCTTTACCTCTATTTCTCGAACACGAGCCTCGTTAACAAGTTGTTGCTGCAGTTTCTGTTGAGCTGTTTGACTTTCTAATGCTATACGAACACGCCTTGCTCGCACACGAGCCTGAACTCTCACTAAAGCTTGCATGCAACGAAGGGTTATTGCAGCTTGTTTTCTCACAGCATGACCCCTAACAAGAGCTTGAAGTCTAACCAATCCTTTCAATGCTCGTAAAGCCCTTCTGGCCTGATAAAAATACACAAAGATTTTTAATTTCAGTGTAATCATCAAACTGAAAGCATTAAAAAGATTTGGAAAATCACAGTGATATATCTGGGGATGGAGCACAACACATAACTGCTTGCTGAAAAAGGGGGAGGAAACTGTATTAGGATTTTAAATCCCCCTGCAACAGACTAGTTCTTCTAAGATGACCCAGTAGTCAATTTCTCAGTTTATTTTCATTACAGCTCTTTGGGGATGTCACTTACAAACAACCAAGCAAGCCTAGGTCAGATTTTGTACATAAAAATGCACAACATTATTGGCATCATAGCTATTAGGTTATTTGACCAGATAATAATGGTGCATAGGCATACTAGTCCTTTATTATTTAAGAATTATATTATTTAGGTTATTTTTATCTTTCCTGGTTTACCATGTTATGTTTACCTATCTTTATTAACAGTAGTATTTTTAATTTTATTAGTAGTAGTATTTTTTTGTTCTATACTATTAGAGAAAAGATTACTTGGCACTCTGTAATATTTTTGTAATTTCCTTTACAATTATCATTCAATTCTTCAACAGAGTACTTTGAGAATTTCTCAATGCCCGATTGTGTGAGTCAATCAAATTTTAGCGTGATCTCTAAGGAATCAAGATGGACTATTTAGGATTTACCCAAATTCCTAACTAGACAAATTCATCCTAAATAATATAATTTAGGATCATTTCCTCCTCGCCTCTGCTGCACAAAGAAAATAGGGGAACTCTCAAACTGGTTCAATGATTAAAGCGGCCGACAAACTGGTTCGAACTGGATCAGTTCACTTGCTCCTCTTAACCGAACCACTTCAGATTCCACTGAAGAGAAAGGGTTTCAGAATCAAGTTCTTCAAAAAGGATGTGAAAATCTTGATTTGAAAGATGATATGGTTCCAAGAAATTCCTCTGAGGATCATTACTGTGGTTCCTGCTCCTATCAGTGCAGACTGGGAACAAGAAAGGGACTGATTCTACGTGGCTGGTGGATGCTGTGGGATATGGCACAGGGATATGGACAGGTTGCAAAGCTAAGAAGTTGATACTGATGGACAATAACAATGGAGAAAGAGAAAAGATATTTCTGCGAGTGATTGCAGCTATTATGAATAATAAAGTAACTAAGAACCTGCAAATTGAGGCCAAAGTAACAATTTCAGCTTGTGGATCACTATTGACTCCCACTTTGATGGTCTCAAGTGGGTTAAAGAACCCAAATGTTGGTAGGAATCTTCATCTTCATCCTGTCTTAATGGCATGGGAATACTTCCTGAACAAAATATGCAATCTAAGGGCAAAATGCATGAAGGAGGGATTATCACTTCAATTCATAGGGTGATTTCAGAGGACTCAAACATTCACGCTATTGTGGAAACCCCGACAATAGGACCAGCTGCATATGTGGCAGCAACTCCTTGGTTTCCGGGGTAGACACCAAGGACAGAATGGTCAAGTATGCACGAATTGCAAATCTTTTCACTTTGGTTAGAGATCAAGGTTCTGGAGAGAATAGACAAGACACTCTTTGGGCACATGATCCTCGAACAGGATGGAGTTACTGCATCACAATACCATCATGGATTGTCCTTCCAAAATCAAAAAATTCAGATCCTGTAGTGTTTTACAGGTTCAACTTGGTTTGCAATCCCCAGATGGTGTTACAACAACACGAGGACTATTGTGAAGATTTAATGGTGTTACAACAAAGGGACTCTTGCAAATGAAAAGCAGGGCTCTACTGGAAGAGAGAATGCGCTCTTTGAATGACAGGATGACAAAGTTACTATCTGATATTGATTTGTCAAGAAGTGTCCACGTAGCATCCTTTCTCGAATTAGAAGCTCCTCCAAGTTCTTCATTCCAAGATATGAGCCAGTCCATTTCAGAAGCTAATTCAGATGGAAACAGAACGAGTTGTTCACTTCAAATGCCTCACAATTGCCTGTCACTTTTTGCAGGTAGTCATCAATCACATCCGACTATGGTAGTGACACTGCTTATGAGACATCTGAGCATGGAACACCTAGATAGGGAAGGGACACTAATTCTGAAACTTGCATAGAGGATCTCACATTGGATGATGAATTGACAAATCCAAGAGAAAAGCTTGTAAAATATGGCATACCCAACACTGATGAATGAGTCTTTATGGGACAGACTATTCTAGAGCAGCTTGAAGGTTGCCTAGGCATAAAGCAAATACCAGGCATGTCAATAAAGTTCCGGCGAAGGATACCCATAATGGAAATGCTTCTAATGCTTCATTTCTTGCTACCAATGGACTGGGAATTTTTGCAGAACCTGAGCACAAGCTTGAGATTGTGAAATGGTAACAAGGAATGAAACACATAGTTGGCATGACTGGTGATGGTGACAATGATGCACCAGCATTAAACTTTGCAGACATAAGGATTACTGTGGCAAATTACTTGGGTCATTCCAATTTCTGGAATATGCTTGCATATTTCTTTTGGTAGTAATACATGTGCTATGGGCTTCATCCTGTAATTTAACTAGATATGCCTACTCTGAAGACAAAAAGGATCTTATATATGGGTTTGAGGAAGATTATAAATATATTCAGCAATAATTTCTAAATCTCAACCTTGAGGACAAGGTTGATACTCAAGGCGATGATATTGTCAAGAAACCACTAAAAGTCTACTGCAGAAGAAAGGGTAAAAATGGAAAAGACTTTACAGGGGCAAAAGGGACAAAATGTACAGGGGTAGAAGGGTCTTTTTCAACAAAATTAGCTCAAATGCTTACGCTCTTGACGAACCTCAATTACAAGATAGAAGGTGTCATGGACTATCAAGAGTAACTACAAGGAGTGGCACTTATCACAAGTTTCAAGTGAAGTTGAAAGGACATCCTTAAACTTATTGCAATTGGATCAACAAGCTGACCTCAAAACGCTTACCCCTATGATTCCAATGCGATGAAGCCAAGTTTTTCTCACTTGATAAGAATTGATGGCCTATAGGTGCAGTAGTGATTTACCATTTAAGAATTATATTTATGTTATTTTATGTTTTTCAGTTTATTTATGTTTTATATTCCTATCCTTATTAGGAGTAATACATTTAATTTTATTAGTATTAGTGTTTCTTAGTCTGATCCTATTTGAGAAAGAACTACTTGGCACTTTATATTTTGTAATCTCCTTTTCTTTAATAATATATTCTGTAATGTCCTTTCAGATCGTCATTCAATTATTCAATGAAAATACTTTGAGGATTTTCCAATACCTAATTATGTGATTCAATCAAATCTTAAGCATAATATCTACTAATCCCTAAGAATGAATATCTAGATTTTTCTCAAGCTCCTAAGTGGACAAAATCAACCTATTTTGCCATACATCAGATAAGGACACATCAGTTACTGCACCAAAACTAAATTGGGCCCCTAATATTGTGGTTTCCAGAAAACTGAAGTGGAATCTCTGGCTTTCTCTGTCTTCTGCCCGAGTAGAGATATAACAAAGAACCTTTCAGGCTCAACAAATTGCTAGTCTCTTCAACAAGCCGAAGCCTTGGTCCAGGAATGATCTTTTAAACTTTATTGAAGTTGGGAACCAAATATATTTTTTTATTAAGTCTTTTGTGGTTAATTTCTAACCGTGTTTTATTCACTATTTAGCAACTGACCATCGTGCCCCATAATCATTTTCATAAAGAAGTACTATATAAAGAGACAAGAGAAATATTTTATAAGTTATCATCAAAATAGAAATAAAAATAAAATAATAGGAGCAAAGAGGAAGAACAAAAACAAAATAGCTTGCTAATCCCTTCAAACTTGGATGAAGAAGCTCCCTAAAGAAGCTAGGCCTTAGCCCCAAAGAAGAAAGAAACACCACTCCCAAAGAAAACTATCCAGATGAAATCTTTGCTTAAAGATTCCTATGTTCCATAAGAAAAATGTAATCTCAAATTTCTATTTAAGTTTCAGAACATAAACTTTAATTCCTGCATAGACTGGAATGTCTCAGACTTCAATAATCTGCCTAGTAAATACAGCCCGAATAAGTACTTCTAGGTGGTTTCTCACCCTTTTTCTATAATTAATAATGAATTTAAAAGAAATACAAAATGCCATGAAATACAGCAAGAATATAATGCTACAAATTTTAAGTTATATACTGGCTTCTAGAACCAAAAATGGCCAAGTTAATTATGAGAACTGCATTCAAGCCTATAGACTTGCTTGAATCCTCACATTAGTCAAGGTAAGATGTGAGATGAAAGCAATGACCTAAAAAGAGAGATGTATCTAGAAAGAATTGCAATCTAAAAATAACCCCAGTGACATGGGTTGTTTAAGGATACACAATCACAATCTTTTCTGTAAAGAGAGAAAACAGGTGACTTAATACCAGAAATCCTCGAAAAGCTGTTTGGATGCGTGTTGCAGCCCACCCTTGTCTCATCTGTTGATCGTGGCCGGCATCCTGTACTTGAAGTGAATCCAAAGGATTGTGTTCATCCGGGATAGAATTCAAAGTGGCATCACCAACTGGTGAAGCTGCATATTGATCAAATTCATCTTGAAGTTTCTCAGTGTTAATCTCAACAGAATGCTTCCTCCGATGACGATTTTTGCTAGCAGCCGCTCTCTGCTATGATTGAAGAAAAAGTACATTATACCAGCTGGTTATATACATAACAAAAAATAGAATTTACATTCAGTTTCTTTAAACGATGTAAATTATTAATCGACTGAGAATTGAAAAAGAAAATGAAGAAGCAATTTCCACCGGGAAGTGTAACAAGGAAACCACTGAGACAATTAAAATAGAGGATTTTACAAGATCTAACACTTTTGTGGACCTCTTTGCAAAGGAAATAACTACGGTACCAAGTAGCTGGCATTAGTGACAAAACCTGCCTACACAAGCACCAGCTGAATTTCTTCCAAACTAGTTCTTATCTTATTCATGGTTTGTTTCTATGTTGTTTTTATATTTCCCAAAACTTTCCCAAAACACATGTATGTCTCTGTTTTTGAAAACAGGCAAAATTTTAAGTTACCATGACCTACATTAAAATTTTCATTTCTGGGTTTTCTCAACGTACCCCCAAACACGCCCCCCAGTAACTAAATACAAATAACAGTCCAAAAGTCTAGGAAAAAGAAAGACCCAATAAAAAGAAAAGTGACAAAAGAAAAGAAACTTTATGTAGCTTTCTCCTAATGGGAGGGAGCACTTCACTAAATAGAAGTCCTTCAAGGTGAAAATTATTATTTTATATAATTCTTAAGATTTGTTTAAAGAAAATTTGCCATTTTTCAGTGCATTTTGCTGTGCTTTCTCTAGACATTAACTAAGCACTAAATATGATCAAATTAAATACGTTTCAAATAAATGACCAGCAAATGGGTTAAACATTTAAACATGTACTATTGAATTTTTGATCTGGTGATAAATTGAAAAGGCAGAACATATATGAAAGATAATTGAGTACAGCAGGATGGTGTATTAGACACCTGTGCAACTTAGCTACATGGTGCAAAATTCATTCATACTTTCAGAAGGTGCATGTGTATGAAATACGTATTTACCAATATAAAGAGAGACATGCATCATCTATAAAAACAGAAATTTAAAATCAACATCAAATACCAACACCAACATTTTCATCTTTCTCTGAAGAAGGTGATTTATCTGATTTCTTCAAACCAACCAATGCTTTAATCCATTTTCCCGAGACACCCATGGTACCAGTCACTGCAGTTTACCCTGCCAAAAAAAAAACTAGTATGTGACAAAAACTTAAAACAAACAAAAAATGACCAGTCTCATCTATCAAAATCTTACAATAAAGAGAAGAGAACAGGGAAAACATCAGTAAGAAAGAGGACCAGTTTGGCTTGGATACTGCCCAATTAAACTTGACATGAAAAGTAAGACACTAAAAGAAGGATTGACGGAAATTCATAAATAAATACAATTTTCCATATAAGAATATAGATGATGCTCCAAGCGCACATCAAGAGATTTATTCCCAGGTACGTTATATATTGTTAACTGTACCTAGCTAAACACCACCAAAATCAAAAGGTTTTACCTTTTCAGAAGGAACACATCTAAACTGAGAAGTTAAAAAGAAAGGACAAAGAAAAAAACTTGACCAGTATTATAGTAGTCATAGATACCGAGAAATTTAACTTAAAGGAGACATCATCACTGTGACAGAGTATTACCACAGAATAAGGTACATTAGTTTTGTAAAATTTAGAGGCTCAGTATCACTAGCTTAGAATGGAAAAAAATCACTGTTTATTTCATTAAAGTTTGCCTTTTTTTGAGTTGTTGATAGCTATTCTCTTCCTTCTGTAAAGTGACTTTACAATGGATTATTATAAGTGAAGAGATTAGATAATGGGGCATCATCCTTTCATAGAACAATATTAAAGACACTGAACCATCCAATTTATTTGAATTATTGTGAACAACACTTGCAAAATTAAGCATAATAAATTCATTCCTTTGTAAAGTCTAAAACACAGCTGGCAGCATAGGTGATTTCCAGATGAAAGTCTTGACATACGGATGGTCATGGACTGTGAACATATCCAATTGGAAACTGAAGCAATGCACCCAAGGGATATAGCAAGCATCTAATTTGGAAAGCCAAGTCGTAAGATGACTGTGGGAAAAAAAAGGGATCAAAGGATGGTTTCCCAAAAGGTATCAATTAAGTGAAACTTTGGAAACTAAGACAATAAATGAAGCGTTAGCGTCCTTTTGATGACCATACAATATAAGTCGGTTGCATTCTAGTTCATTTATAAGAAAAAAAGAAAGAAAATTGTACCAATAAAGGAACTAATTGGGAAACCTTAGGGTTTCAGGCAGTAAGATGCCTGCAAAATACCCTTTTTTGAGATAAAGAAGCCTGCAAAATACTTGTTGATTTTTATGTAAATTTCTGTCTGTCCTTGGCGATAAATTTTCATGAACGTGTCAATAGATGTTTCCTATTCTTTCAATAATAAGTTTTCCCTTCAGATGTGCATGGAATGCTTGTCTAACTAAAAGTCTTAATTTCAAAATGTTTTCATGTAACCTATTTTTTATGTTTAATTGATTAATTATTACCTTCAAAGCACGCAATTCACCAGTTTGAAGCTATCACTCTCGTAAATCATCTTGCCCCATTTCCTTGCAGTGCAGTATTTGCATAGATGCTGAAAAATCAGAATCTGCTTCATCAAATTAAAAAAAAAAAAACAGATACAAATATAAAATAGAAAACAATTTGAATGGGTACAAAACCATTAATAGCAACATCAACAAACAAAATTTATTCAAAAAAGAAAAAAAAACAAAAAGCTAGTACATTGAAGAGGATAGGGTTTGAACTCATATAACAGAAACCAACTACATTACTTGATTGAACCCAAGTTATAACAATAACATTATAGAATTTATAATAACCTCAACCAGAAAGATCTCATAACCACAGAATTTACAGTAATCTCCACAAGACAGATCTCGTAAACAGCAATGCAAGCGTTAAACAAACACACATTACGATGAAAAGCAAAAGGATTTGCATAAAACAGCAGGATGGCTAAATGTTAACATTTCTTACATGATACAGAAACAAGATGAGCCACGCGAACGGTCAACACTACAATTAAATACGCTAGCACCAGGCCACAACGAAATCAGTTCTGAACTAAATGCTAAGCATGCAAGCCGATGAATCCAGCTTCAATTTGACGAAAGAAGAAGAGACTATTACAAACTTCCAATTTTTAAACTAGAGAAAACAAAATTTTGCGAAATTGAGTAGGAGAAGCGAGAAAATCCTCACAACCAAACTTCAGGTGCGGCACAGAATCAGACAAAGGGGAAAAGAAAATCAGTTGCGATGTTCAAGACAAAAAAAAAGTACGCAGATCAGATCAGGAGCTCCATAGAAAAGCTCAAGTAACCTGAGTTTGACAAAAAAAAAAAAAAAAAGAGAGTAGTCAGAATCAATGTCCAAGAGAAAAAGAGAAAGACGTATAGAGCTACCTCTTGAGCCGTTGATCTATCAAGCAGTCAACAAAGTCAAAATCTCAGTCCTCTCTCTCTCTCTCTCTCTCAATCTGGTAGACTGTTATCTCTTTATCTCTCTAGAAATGAAGGTCATAAAAGTAGGGTAGCAGGAAAGAGACGCGATGGCGATCGCTAAAATGCGCCGGGAGGTGACGGTGGGTGGACGAGAAGAGACCGTTATGGTGAACGGTGAAACCAGTCGTTATCGAAGCATGCGACCTGAAACGAGGCAATCACGGGATGTGTGGTAATCCACGCCACGTCGCTTTTCTTTTGGGACCCGGCGTAGGTTAGCAACTGACAGACACGGGTGGGAGAATTTTAAAAATATATATTTAAATATTTTACCAATAAAATAAAATTTTTAAATAAAAAAAGTAGGAGAATAATTAAATTAACCATAAACACGGAAACAAACAACATAATCCCTCCACAAAAAATATTAAATATTAAATATTAAATATGATAATTATAGAAGTTGACTAATTAAATATGTTAATTTCACCTAATCATTTTTAATTTAATTTGGGTAAAATAAATTATTATAGTAACTAAATTATATCACCACAGCATAATATTTTATTTTGAATATTATTTTTTTATATAGATTAACATGTGATTTCATTATATTTTATAAATTTATTTTTTCGAATTTTAATTTTTTCGATAATATTTAAAAACTTTTATCTACTAAATTTGTAAAATTTTTATTTTATTTGATATTTATTTAAATAATTTTTTTAAAAAAAATAACAAATTTTGATATAACGTATTAACTATAACGCAGTATTATTAAAAAATTAAATTTAAGGTCTTTAAAAAATAAATATTATTTCAAACGTTAAATAAAATTTAACTCAAAGATAAACTAAAAAAAAAATCTAAATTTTACACTTAATAATTCTTTTAAAATATTTTTAGTACATTCGAATTTGTTTCTCACGTCAATTAGGTCACCATCTTAGATAACCAGATTATCCTTATAAAGAAACGATATAGTACATATCTGGTACGTGACTACTAAATATCTTAACATTTAATACCTAATATTATATAACTAACAAAAAAAAAAATCTATATATAGCTCTGATAATATATAGCTATTATATAATTTACAAAGTGATACGTAATGTTGTTTTAATTATTTGATATATTATAAGATAATGCATAATATTTTCTAGCTCTTAATAATGATACCCTAATATTGTTTAGCCATCCAGTATCTTAATAGATGTAACATATTATTTCTTATTTCTCAAGAACCCTACTAGGTTGTCTCTAATGCTATTTAATTATTACAAGCCAAATTTTCATCGAAATTTTTATAGACTTTAAAATTTTATTAAACATTGTCGTTGTTTTAAAAAATTTGAAAATTTAGTTCACATATTATTACTTTTATCATGAATTAAATCTCTTATAAAGAGTAATACATATATATTATCATGTGAAAATGAAACAAATCATATGTATATATATATATATATATATGTATTAGATTACTAATTAAATTGGATATAATAATAAAAACTTTTATTTATACTTAAAACTTTACATATCGAAATAAGAGTAATGTCATGCAATGCCCCATCACATCTATATATCATTGCCTTAAACGTTTATTATTATTAAAGTATTGACTTCTATACAAGAAAACTTACGTATCTACGAGGACCCTAACTTGTATGAGTGATGGATTTGTTGGTATCACTTGCCCTAATTTCCTTAATTAATATTAACTGAGGAAACAAAATTGAGATACTCATTACATGTTTCTTTATTCACAACTTATATCGAAATATAAAGCTAATAAAGTTTGTTATGACAAATTTTGTTATTCTTATTTTGTACATGCAACTTTTTGAGAAAAGCAAAAAAAAAATCATATTATATTACACTGAACAGGTCAAACCAAATTGAACAAATAGTGTTTGACTCAATCCTCAATATAGACATTAAAGGATAAAGTTCATTTTAATTTTATCTTGGTTCAAACCAAATTTGTAAGGATCCAAAATGTGAGAAATAAAATAATACTGAAATTCATTAATTTGCGGAAGTGATTTTGAATTTAGGGTTACATTCATTGTACAGTTTGATTAAAACATCCAATAGAACTACGTGAATGCCCTTAAAGAACATAAATGAAACGGTGTAATATGAAAAACTTATGTGATCAACCTATGCTACGCAACTGAAAAAACAGGAGACAGCTTTCTAGCTAGTTTTCTTACTGCTCTGGATTCGGATCTGGTCTGATTTTGATTTCTCGGGCACTCTCTCGCGTAGTGTTGGCACTTTACATATGTGACAGGTGTTGTTGATGCGATAACATGATCAATCTCCATAACCCTTGCCACAATGCTGGCAAATCTTACCGTGTTCTACTACCAGGGCCTGGGAAGGAGCTTGAGTTGCATGCCTTGGTCTTTTGTTTGGCTGGTTCAGTGCAGTAGATGCTGGTCTGCAATATGGGACCAGGTGCCTGGAGTTGCCCACTGCTGAAAAAAAAAATGTGAAAGGTTCCTTTCTATCAATTGTGTCATGGCCCAAGACTACTGAATAAGTGCTAAGCTCGAAGACATACAACTGTTGTCTGATATCAGGATGGAGACCCCACTCAAATCTTCTTGTCTTCCTGCCTTCATCTGTCATGCTCTCAAAGAAGTATCGGCCTAACTCCAGTAATTTCTAAACATATTCTGATATTGACAAATCTCTCTGACCCAGGTGTGTAAACTCTATCTCCTTCAGATATCGGATGTGTTATAGAAGGTAATCAGCATTGAAGGTTGTCAGAAACTGATCCCATATGACTAGAGTGGGTAGAATAGACTGCTTTAGTTACCACCAACCCTATGCCTCACCTTCGAGCATGTAAGTGGAAAGAGTAATCTTTTGTTCGGGAACTACTCCAAGGGTCACAAAAGTCGTCTCTGTCTCTACTAATCAGTATTCAGTTTCTTCAAATATGGATGCCCCCACAAAAGTAGGTGGATTAAGTCTCTTGTACCTCTCGATGTAGCTTGGGTCCATAATGGGTGGAGGTGGATCCTGCTGAAGGGGAACTGGATTATGCTAGGGAGGAATCGGGTGGTCTTGTGGTGGCATTTAGTTGTATGGTGGGGGCACCAGATTGTACTGTAGCGGTGTCAAATGATACGATGGATGAGTAGGGTTGTATTGTGGTGGCATTAGATCCTCTCGGTGTGGAGGTGACTTATACTGTGGCAGTGGTGATGGGGGATCAAACAACTCCATCCTCTCCTCCCTAGCTTACTGGGCAGAGCCTACACACTCACCCAGCAGGGTGCCGAAGCCAATCCTGATGTGATATAGGGTATGTATACTATATGCAAACACTTTACATATGTTTTGATTGACACTGATGCTTTACATACTTTTACTCAAAATTTAAATGTGTTACCTGAACGTTTTAATTCTGTATTTTTAGTGTCAATATCTGGAAATAGAACATTACTGGGAAATGTTTTATACAAATCTTGTATCGTGGAGATAACAGGTAGGGAACTGAGCGTAGATCTAATAGCATAAGCTACAGAAGATTCTAATTTAATTATGGGAATGACTTGGCTAGCTGCATATGACGCTATTGTGAACTGTTTCCACAAGAAGCTACTATTCAACATTCTTAATGAAGAGTTTTTCACGAATTAATAAAAGTTTAGATATTATTGACATGTAGTAACTGTATTGTTTATCAAATACCTTTAATTTAACTATTCTTTTCCACGCTATACAAACTTAAGAAAGATATTTGCATTCAAGATATTCCTATTGTCTGAGATTTTTCAAACGTATTTCTAGATGAACTACCTAGACTGCTAATAGATCGAGAAGTTGAATTCATCATAGATCTTCAATATGACACCCAACCCATCTCGATTGTCCCATACCGAATGAGTCGTATAAAAATAGGTAAGAAAAAGTGATGGGTCTTTAAAATTGTGTATTGACTACAAAGAATTAAATAAGGTCACAATCAAGAACAAATACCTCCTCCCCAAGATTGATGATCTTTTCGACCAATTACACGGTGCTCATATTTTCTCCAAGATCGACCTAAGTTCGGTATACCATAAGGTGAAGATAAAGGCAGAAGACATCCCTAAAACGGCCTTTAGGATCCGGTATGGGCATTATAAGTTCCTAGTCATGCCATTCGGATTGACTAATGCACCTACGATTTTTATGGATTTGATGAACTGGGTCTTCAAGCCGTTCTTATATCAGTTTGTTATAGTATTCATTGATGACATCCTGATCTACTCTAAGAGCAGAGAGGAACATGCTCAGCATCTGACTCAGTTCTAACAGGTTCTAAGAGAAAAGAAACCATACGCAAAATTGAGTAAGTGTGGATTTTTGTTTGAGAAAATTTCCTTTATATGGCATATAATATCAAAAAATAAAATATCAGTAAATCCCAATAAGATTGATGTAGTTATGGGTTGGAAGTAGTTGACTTCAATTAAGAAAGTTTGACACTTTTTTGGGGTATAACAGGCTATTACCATATGTTTGTAGAAGGATTCTCAAGCATAGTCATTCTCCTGACATGACTTACAAAGAAAAATGTCAAGTTTGAGTGAAATGAGGAATGTGAAAGAGCTTTACAGAACTTAAGGAATGACTGAGTACCACACTAGTCTTGCTTCTGCCGTATAGAATGGGTGGGTATACAGTATACAGATTAGTGTCCTACCAAGGACTGAGTTGCATTTTGATGCAGCACAGAAATGTCATAACTTATGGGTCCAGACAGTTGAAAACTCGTGAAAAGAATTATTCCACCCACGACTTGGAGCTTGTCACCATTATCTATGCATTGAAGAACTAGTGTCATTACTTATATGAGAAAATATTTGAAATCTATACAGACCATAAGAATTTAAAATATATATTTACTTAAAAGGACCTCAACATGCGTCAGAGACGTTGGATAGAACTTCTCAAAAATTACAACTGTAAGATCCTGTATCACCCGAGTAAGGGTAATGTGGTAGCCGACATCCTCAGTAGGAAGAATGCAGATATGTTAGCTCACATTTTAATTTTTGAATGCAGGATGATAAAGGCTACACAATAGATACAACTCTAAGACTTGAGAAAAGCCACATGGCTAACCTATTTAGTAGTCTAACCCGAGTTAATATAGAGAATAAATGAAGCTCAACTAGTCGATCTCACTCTAGTAGCTCTCAGAAAGAACACAGAACATGGTTTGAATTCAGAATTTCGAGTATCTACCGATGGGTTGCTCAGGTTTCAAGATAGATTATGTGTTCCTAGTGATAGCGAGTTAAAAAAAGATATTATGTCAGAGACTCACATTTCAAAGTTCACCATGCATCCGACAAATATTAAGATGTACCAAAACATGCAGCCCTGATTCTGGTGGAGCGGGATTAAAATGAAAATTGTTGATTTCGTCTTCAAGTACCTTATATGCCAGCAGGTCAAAGTAGAGCATTAATGTTCAGGCGGTTTACTTCAGCTATTACTAATCCCGGAGTGAAAATGAGAACATATCACCATATAATTTATAACATGATTGCCTAGGGCACGCTCGGGACATGATGCGATCTGGATGATTGTTGACCGACTCACTATGTCCTTTCATTTTCTGGCCATCAAAATGACAAATCCATTGGACAAGTTAGCTTGAATCTATATTCGAGAGATATTTAAACTACATGGAGTTTCGGTGACAGTAGTATTAGATAGGAATCCCAGGTTCACCTCTAAGTTTTGGACAAGTTTTCAACAAGTAATGGAGATAAAATTGTTTCTTAGTACAACATTCCACCCCCAAACAGAACGATAATCAGAGCCAAATATTTGCATATTAGAGGATATGCTCAAGCTTGTGTTCTAGATTTTGGAGGGCACTGGGATGACCACCTACCCTTGGTAGAGTTTATCTATGATAACATTTATCATACAAGTATTGGTATGGCTCTGTATGAAGTATTGTATGGCCGACCTTGTAGATCATCGATCTGTTGGGAAGAGGTGGGCGATAGGAAATTGATTGGCCCAGATCTTGTAAATGAGACCACAGTGAAGATTGGTAAGATCAGGAAAAATATCCAAACGACTTAGAGTAGGTAGAAAAGTTATGCAGACACTCAAATGAGATATTTTGAATTTAAAAAAGTCGATCGAGTGTTTCTTAAGGTCATCATCTTTAAGGGTATCACTAAGTTTGGGAATAAGAGAAAGTTGAACCCCTAGTTCATCGAAGCATTTGAGATTTTGGACAGGATTAGGGTATCCGCTTACAGACTAGCACTACCCCCAAAACTATCCAAAGTCCATAACATCTTTAATGTGTCAATGTTATGTAAGTATAACTATAACCTCTCACATGTCTTATCTGACAAGCCACTTCCATTTCAATATGATTTATTTTATGAGAAGGTACTGGTTAGTATTTTAGACCGGAAGAATAGAGTGTTTCGCAACTGAAAAGTTTCTTTATCAAAATCCTATGGCAAAATCACTCGCAGGACGAGACCCACTAGGAGTTGGAAATAGACTTCAGGACTTAATATCCTCAATTGTTCGACTAGGGAGAGGGTAGCAATTTGAGAGACCAAATTTTCTTAAGGGACAAAGAGTTGTAACACCTCAAGCCCAGAAATTAGGCTTGGGATGACAAAATTTATTCTAAATAATAATTATGAAAATTGTTAATTTTAATTTTTTTTAGAATTTTTGAATAAATATATATTTTGGATGTATTTAAAAATAATTTTAAAAATGAGGGGCCAAACTAAAAAAAAGTAAGGACTCATTTGAAATAAAAATTTGAAAACTGGGGCAAAAATATAAAAATAAAATAAAAATTGCCAGTAGTCGTGCGCCGTGTGGCAGACACGCGGATACGCATTGCACGCGGGAGGCCACACGGGCAATCCGTGTACCAATCGATCCAACAGTCCCCATTCACTTCCGCACGCACGGACGACCCAGATCTGTTTCTCCATCAGGCACAATCGAATGGTCCACGAGCCTTCAATCGGATAGCCCTAATTTGCTTCCCAAATAGGCCAGATTCGACGGTGGAGATTGG
>NW_019014589.1:209950-227043 GCF_000150535.2 Carica papaya
GTCGCACGTATTCGGTGGCTAGATGGTAATGAAACTGTATGTTTATGCAATGTCGTAAAATTAAAGGGGTTTCTGAATGTCATGGAAAAAGGTAGACGGACTAGTATATAGGGTAAATTCTGCTGTGGACGTTATCTCAGTCGAACGAGGTTGAGGAATTCCATACAAGAAGGGGTTGGGAATTGTTTGATTACACTCATTACCGGGCGGGGTATTGAAGCGGTAGTGTGTTTAACGCCCATTACCGAATGGAGTATGGGGACGACTGATTAATTAATATAATAGATACTTGGTCCACATATAGTGACAACCCCTATGAACCCCTAACAACACTGATAAGTAAGTAAAAAGGTAAATGTTGATAACTGTTGGTCTTTTAAAATATATAATGAAAATTATTATTCTAGTTCTTTCCGTCATAAATGGCATTTTAAAACTTAAAGGTGAGTGTAGAATAAATAGTTTTCAGTTAAATGAATTTACTTAAGAAATTTATGATTTCTACAAACTTTTAATTTTCCATATCGGTGATAAGTGTTGATATTCTTACTGAGCTAGTGTAGTTTATCCATTTATTGTTAACTATTTTAGATCATGACGAGCAAGACCTGCATCTTAAGCAGTAAGAAAACTAGCTAGAAGTTTGTCTCACGTTTCTCCAATTGCGCAACGGAAGTTAATCACATAGGTTTTCCGTATCACACATCTTCATTTATGTTCTTCAATGACATTCTCGTAATTCTATTGGGCATTTTAATCAAATTGTGCAAATGATGTAACCATAAATTCTAAATCGCTTCCACATATTAATAAATTTCAGTATCATTTTATTTCTCACATTTTGGGTCCTTACAAAATGGGATCAAGGATACAAAATTGAAATAAAAATAGTTTTATTTATCATTATTATTATTAATATTTAATCGACAAATTAAAAAATCTACATATATTTCAATTCAATCTTTATTTCAAACCACCGTCCTTCAGTTCAATATTTGTTTCAATCTATTATTCTTACCAAATCATCTATCTACTCTAGTTTTAAACCAATAACCACCTCTAAGTGGTGCTTTAGGCGATAGTTTACTTAGAACTCATGGAGTGACAAGTCAAGATTAGGTACTTCCATTTAAAACAACTCCCAAAAAATTGGTTCCTCTAAAAGGTTGCATCACTACGAGTAAGCTCGTACTTATATTCTTATTAACATGGCATATGCTGCTTGTGAGGGAATATCTTGACGTGTCTTTACACGACGGACCATGCGTTCACCCATAAGATTTTTTCTACTTATCAGTTCTCTAATTGTTGTTTCTTATAGATAATGTTATTTAATTGTTAAGAACGTAATGATTTATAAATATTACTTTTAAGTGTTTGAATAACCGGTTTTAGATAATATTTAATACCATGAATTTCTAACGAACAAGTTATTTGGTTTTTGTGTATACTTTCACGCAAAGAAGATTTGTAATAATTAATTTTGGCCATAATAGTTTTAATTATAATTAATTAGAACAAATCATAAGGAGGTACTATGATTTTGAATTTAATTACAACAAGATTCATTAAATTTACTTTCAAATTGAACATATTAAAATTACTATTAAATTACAAATTATTTTTTAAAAAAATAATTACGAACGAAAAAATTAACGCATAAAAATGTATAAATTTTAAAGAAAAAAAAAATCATGATCGAAAATGAGAAGAGAATTTAGTTAATGAAAAATTTATTAATTTTATTTACTTTTTTGACATGTCTTCATGAGAAAAAAAAATATTAATTTATATTTTAAAACTGAATTTAATAAAATACAATTAATATATTATAATTTGCTTAAAATAATGGATTAAATTGTAATTAGACTCAAATTTTAAGACTTTCTTTTAATTTACTTTTGTAATTACAATTTAAAATGACGATTAGTAATTACCTAATCAGAATTATTAATTATTAAGAATTAAAAAAGAAAATTACAGGAAGACGAAGACTAAAGCTGACCAAGAGAAAGGGAATCAACGGTTTGATGGAAGGCTCTAGAATAAAATGAGAAGTGCTGATCCGACGGCTGAGATTCAACGAGAGCTTCAACTTCCATAACTTTCCTTTTAGAGAGAGAATTCTAGAGCCTTCCTCTCTCAGTTAGAAACCTAAACAGGAAATCTCAGCCGTCCATCAAATCATCAAACCGACCTTTCGTAAATAAATACCTGGGTTCCCCCATCTTCCCCACTCGTCTCAAATATTCTGATTCTTGGCGTGTCCTGAGAACTCCATTGAGGAGAGAAATCAGCTGTGAGCGATCAAAGAATTTCCATAAATTTGGTATTCGGAGAGGTTGGAGGTGCTGAAAAGAGGAGAAGATGTTTGGTAGAGGACCGAAGAAGAGCGACAACACCAGGTACTATGAGATTTTGGGTGTCTCGAAAAACGCTTCACCGGAGGATTTGAAGAAGGCTTATAAGAAAGCTGCTATCAAGAACCATCCCGATAAAGGTGGCGATCCTGAGAAGGTTCGTTTGTCTCTTGAGGTTTATTGGAACCTTTTAAGCTGCTTGGTTATTTCGGTTTGTTTTTCGGCTCCATGTCTTTAATTCTGTGTGACAATGGGTTTTGATTATGCATTTTGTGGAATTGTGATTGACTGGATTGCTCCTTTTGTATGATTTTCTATTGTATTTCTAGTAACGTGTTGTTTTTCTCTGTTTATTGTGAGGTTATTGTTTGGTTGTTGAATGATCTTCTTTTGGATCCTTGATTAGATTTTTGCCTAATTTTTCTGGTTAATGCTGCAAACAGCTGTTTATCTGGACTCTTATTTTTGGTCTTGATGCTTTATGAGAAAACTAATGTTGTAATGAGCCACTATTCTTGTTTGGTTCAAGGAAGATAGCTTAACTAGAATTTAGGATGAAGGAAATTGGTCTCTTTTGCAAGCGAATGAACTAATATTGTAGTGATTCATAACTCTTGTTTGGTATTGGGAAGTTAGATTCTTCATGCATTGGCAATAACCTGGTTGACCTTATGCAGTTCACAGAACTGAATTTGAGCTTGACTAGAACTTAAAGAAAAACCTTTGCTCTTGTATTGCAGTTCAAAGAGTTAGCACATGCTTATGAAGTGTTAAGTGACCCGGAGAAGCGTGAGATCTATGATCAGTTTGGTGAGGATGCACTCAAGGAAGGAATGGGTGGTGGTGGTCCTGCCCATGACCCATTTGACATCTTCCAATCTTTCTTTGGTGGAAGCCCATTTGGAGGTAGAAATCGTCATCTTCCAACTTTTTCTAATATTTCTTTTGAGCTTTTGATATAGCAACATGGTGATTTAGCTACTGAGTCATCAAAAGTTGTGCGGATATTATGCTGGGTCCTTGACTGTAGTCTTTTCCTTGTGCAGGTGGCAGCAGCAGAGGAAGAAGGCAGAGACGTGGTGAAGATGTGGTTCATCCATTGAAGGTTTCTCTGGAGGATCTTTACCTTGGAACATCAAAGAAACTATCCCTTTCCCGCAATGTGATATGTTCAAAGTGTAATGGGTGAGTATTTGCTACTCTGTGTTGTCACTTTTATCCTGATAATCTTTGATACTTATGCTCTCTCGATTTTTGTCATGGCAGCAAAGGGTCCAAGTCTGGAAATTCAACAAAATGTGGTGGTTGTGGGGGTTCTGGTATGAAGGTTTCCATCAGACATCTTGGACCCTCTATGATTCAGCAAATGCAGCATCCTTGCAATGAATGTAAGGGCACTGGTGAGATCATAAGTGATAAGGATCGATGCCCACAATGCAAGGGAGAGAAAGTAGTCCTGGAGAAGAAGGTGCTTGAGGTGATTGTGGAGAAAGGTATGCAGAATGGACAGAAGATCACATTCCCTGGAGAAGCAGATGAGGCGGTATGATTCTGAGTCTTGGGTTTTCCATAGAGGTTGCTTATTACTTTCTTGAATATTACTCTGAATTTTTTATTTTTATTTTCTGTTGTGTGTTTTAACACAGCCTGACACAGTGACTGGAGATATAGTCTTTGTTCTCCAACAAAAGGAGCATCCCAAGTTCAAGAGAAAGGGAGAGGACCTGTTTTTTGAGCACACACTGAGTCTCACAGAGGCACTGTGTGGCTTCCAGTTTGTATTAACACACTTGGATGGCAGGCAGCTTCTAATCAAAACTAACCCAGGGGAAGTTGTGAAGCCTGGTTAGTACGAATGCTCCTATGCATTGATTGACTTATTAATAATTTCTATGCATATTCAATTTGAGATAATTGAACTCACAATTATTATTTGACAGATTCATTCAAGGCCATCAATGAAGAGGGAATGCCATTGTACCAACGACCGTTCATGAAGGGTAAGCTGTACATTCACTTCACCGTAGACTTCCCTGACTTCCTCACCCCAGATCAGATTAAAGCACTAGAGGCTGTATTGCCACCGCGGCCATTGAGTCAGATGACGGACATGGAGCTAGACGAATGTGAGGAGACCACACTGCATGATGTGAACATCGAAGAGGAGATGCGGAGGAAGCAACAACAAGCTCAGCAGGAGGCATATGACGAAGACGAAGAGGTACATGGTGGTGCCCAGCGTGTCCAGTGTGCCCAGCAGTAAACGATAATGAAGAAAATTATTTGTCATAGAGTAGTTAGCAACTGTGAGTAAAACTTAAAACTGGGAAGTCTGGTATCTTGCATGCCTGTTTGCAAGAAGTAACTTCATGGGTAAAGGTGTTCTGGAGGAAGTTGATTTTGTTGACAATGATGCTTCTGTAATGGCTTTCCCCGACAGTGATATGATGATTTCAATACAATTTGCTTTTTGCTTTCTCAATTTTGATTACGAATGTTTGAGATCTGTCTGCTGTTTAAATTTGTAATGCTCAGCTACTTATCCAAAGATTGTAGAAGAATCCAACAATCTTTTTCGCAGGCATTACAACAACTGCTTACACCAAAGGAACAATGCAATTCACTTAGTCTACAGCCAAATAATCCTCTTGGAGATCAGGGCCGGAGCAGACAAGCACCATTAGGTATAAGTTCAGTCTGAATGAAGTTTATGAGCCCCTTTCCAATTCCCTCACTCAATCTCATGAGGAGCAAGACCAGCGGGCCCTGCCTTACCCTGTCCCCAGACAGCCAGCCCTCACCAGGCTGCTGGCATTTTGCTAAATGCTCCGAGGGAGACTCCCTTCCTTAACCCATCCCCTTACTAAACGACCAAGAGCTAGCCACAAGAGCTATCCCAAAATCCTACTGCTTTTTTACTTATAATTTACGTAAAAACAGTCAGTCAAAGCGATTAATTTGAATGAAACTTGCTCGATTTTGGATCAATCATAAGATTATCTTATTGGAAAAAACAATATTTGCCTAAAAATCCTGTAACTAAAGAAGTAACCATCTCGATCAAATATTGTATAAAATGAACTATCATATTGCAAACACTAGACGCATAGAACATCTACCTTCTTTTGCAGATAACGAAATATCTGTGCAATAGAAAATGTTGTGGCTTATCCTTAGATTTTATACACAATCTTGCTACGGCTAGAGTTTCCTGAGCTCTCTAGAATCGTAGTTGTTACCGAGATCTGGGTCTATCATCTTATGGATGGAATTGCTGAGGCGTGAACCCTGATCCCATTGGATTAGATCACTGTCTTCCTGCTTAGATGATTGACCGGTTATTAGCTCCAAGATCACAACGCCGAGCTGAAATATTAGGTTACCACATTCCTGATCCATGCATTCTGGGAGGAGAGAAATTGATGGATAAATATTAGAGTTTAAGTTAAGTGTTTGGGACAATTTTTCTAGAAAATTTGCGAAATTTACTTGCAAATTCATATTTAGTTCAAGGAAAAGTGGTACAGATCAAATATAAAAAATTTCATATGATATTTTACACGAAGTAATTTTTCTCTCTTTTAAACTAAGGTCTTAGATTTGTAAAATGAATTTAACAAAACTTCTGAATTTGCTCCAAACATAAGTTTAATTATTGGGAATAACTAGAAATTATTATAGTGCAAAAAGAAAACCTTTTGAGCAAGAGGAAGGCATCTTCATGTAGGTTCCAACAGAACTCTTAAGGCTGACATCAGAGATCTGTAATAAGAAAATCAATAATTATTTCTCTTTCCATCATGTCCCAAAATATTTGCTAATGGTATATCACCATGCAAACATAATAAATAAATAAATAAACAAATAATTTATTATGCGCAACTAATTATATAAGCAGACACCCTAGTTAAAAAGGCTTCTAAAGAACTTACCTTTGCAATGAAGTTCTCATCTAACATGATATTACTTGAGCTGATGGAGACACGGTACACCGGAGGGCCGCCGAAGAAAAGTAAGTATTCCTGCAGTTCGAACTTATTATAGTCGAGGCTATTTTGGATATACTATACTCTGTTTTCACCCAACCTCTGCTATTCATGATCAAATACTCTGGGAAAATTCAATATCCTTACGTGTAACAAAGCATATTAGCAGCAGCAAGAAAAGTATGAAACGTTAAACCTCCAGTGAAAATCAATACAGATTTACTTGCGGCTAAAGAGTCCATAGTAGTAAAATATTCATCAAGTGAACTCCATCCATAGAGTTTTTCTTGTCCTTGAATTAGTAATATAATTTTCTTTTCCTTTTCTTCCCCATGTTTTATTTCCTTTTCTTAAATCCTAAGCATATATTTAGGCAATATCTGGTTGAAAATTGCCAGTTCCATTGAACAGGAAGAATACAGTAGAGAAGTCATAAGGAGTTAGGTATTCCAGTACCATTTTCAATTCAATAATTTGTGGATTCTTATTCATACATCGTAAAGTACAAATAAAAGAATTCTTCTCCAAAGAATTTATGGTAGGTGGATAACTCGTTTTAATGGTGAATCAAATATTTTTTTTGAAATAAATGGTGAATCAAATATGAAAGATCAATTATGATGTAGTTCTATATATGACGAATTTTTATAGTAATTTAGGGAAGGTATATGATCGAGATTGGACCAAATATAGCATTAGTGATTTCCCTTCATCTTTGCTGATAATTATCTTTTTTTATGCATGCATAAGAATATAAGGTCAATGATTTGCAGCTTACCAATGCAGCTGTCACGCCAACAGCTATCTGTAGTCTTGTTTTCCAATTTAAAGGAGTCCTAAGAGGATCTGCCAAATGCTAGTTATTTTAAAGAACATCAAAATTGTAACACACAAGTTTCAGTTTGAAGTTACCATTTAGGTGCTCCTTCAAGCTTCCATTTTCTATATTGTCAAACACTAGCAACCTGCCGAGCAAAGGAATGAGGATTTATTTAATGCATCAGAGAGTAACATCTTTTCTAAATCAACATCTAAAGGAGAGTAGTTTTGCTATGATGCTTACAGGGCGCCATAGTTCTAATTTTAATCTTGCCATTTTCAGTAATTCAATAAAATTATATATTAATTAGATAACGTCATCTAGTATTCAGTTAACACTATACAGTAATAATCTTGACATAAACTACTAGTAGCACCTCAAAGGCACCATAGAATTCGCTTAAAAGAACCATTCTTTCTTCCCTAAGATCCAGAAATTATAAATGTCACATACATACGATAATGGGATCATTTAGTGCCAATCTGTCAAAAGAAATCTCATTTTGACAATGATATGGTCATCTAAGCCTTGAGAAAGTAAGATTGACAAACGCTGGCAAACTTTTGCAACACTAACTTGGAAATTCAGGAACCATAACTTCGGTGAGATTTTCAGAGTGACATCTCTCTTCAACACTTTGAAGTATCCCTATTTGCATTGTCTACAATTTGGCCAGACAATGCTTACATGCTTGTTTGTAGGGGATCTAAAAGGATTAAGCATTTTTCTCTCTTTGATTATATTAATACTGCTGTAACAATGTCCCCTATTGTTGACTTCCCAGTCATTCTTTACGTTATTCCCCAGGAAGAAATTCTAGGTTCCTTTCTCCTCCATGACTCCCCAACCCAACTGTGTGTGGATAGTGCATTTATGTCTCAACAACAAATACTTGAGTAAGCTTTGACTATGTCCATTTCACAATAAGGAGAATATGTGATAAACTAAGAAAAGGATTAGCCAGAAAACCTTTTATCTCCTGTGGAAAACCCCTTAAGTGCAAGAAGATGGCGGTGATGCAATCGTCCCAAAAGCTGCACTTCCTTGTAGAAAATTTCTTTTCCTTCACTTAGACCTGTCACTTCTTTTACCAGAGCAATATTGCCATCTTTAAATCTCGCCCTATAGGCAGAACCATGGGAATTGCTGTAAATTATCCTGTGAAAATCGTCTGTCGCTTTCTTTATATCCTTGTAAGAAAATTGTCTTATAAATGATATTGGGCCTAAGATAACAACACATACAAAATATTAAAATGTAGTATTGACAATTAATCATCAGAAAGAAATGTCTGGTTATGCCCTGAAACACCATTTGTAGATTTTACTATTTTTTATATAATTTAATGTAACTCAGACACCATATCAATTAATAAACTGAAGAAAACGGGCGCAAATTTCTTGTCTTGAGAGAGAAATGTAACCAGGTAGAGAGAGATAATGAATTCTTAAAAAATAGTACTCTTAATCTAAAGGGTGGAGTCATTCTTGTATTGTACATATGTTTGAAAGTTAATTACATGGACATAATTTTAAATTCAAACATTTTTCAGAAGGCCACTTCTGCAACAATTCGATATCAAATGTAAAGGAAAATCTGAAGTAAGGGAGAGACACTATGCAAGAGGTATGATCTAATAATTAAATATATAATATGATGTATCGAGTTTTGAGATTGAGAAATTTATAGATTTCAGCAATTGGAAAAGAAAAAGAACTGTTCACTGCAGCCTCATGTACTCAATGACACCAGACAGGACATCTTGTCAATGTGAGCCTATAGATTGTAGCAGTCGGTTTCTGCTATTCCTGAAGCAGCAAATATGAACCCATGTGGGCTGATCATCGACTCCACAGCTACTTGTGCTCATGCAGGTGACTTTAAGATTAGCCCCAAATATGTCACTTTATCTCTCATTAAGTCCTCTCCGAAAACTAAAGATAATTACAAGAAAAAGTCTTACTTGGTGCTACTACTTCTAGATGCTAAAAATAGAAGTTATTTGCGTTCAAGCAGTAGAGATTATATTTTTTGTTATTTGAGTAGTAGTAACAAGATGATAGGAATCAGTGACTGCCCACTTCTGTATAAGTTATGGTGGATATATTATATTGCCTTACATTGTTTGATACTTCATAAAATTTCTATCGTTTTCTTTACTTCTAGATAAAGATCCATGTCCACAACTCAAGATAGCTACAAGTACTGCTTAATTGAGTAGAGACATCAAACTCAGATCTCAATTTATAATAAAATTATTGCTCTCCTTACTTTTCTAGCTTCCAAAACATTCTTATTGGTGCATCAACGGAACCAGGAAGGAAAAGAATTGAGCTAAGATTTAGTCTTTTCATCAGTGACACAGAATCAGTTCTTATCTTTTTGTTACATGAAAAGATTTTGCAAAGACCAAGAACTCGTAAAAACTTAAAAACCCAATCAAAATAAAGCGCCGAGTTTCCTTGTTATAAAAACCAGAGCACGTTGCAACTCTTCGAATGTTACTAATAAAATGCCACATGACTCTGTCAAATTCTTCCAAGTTCAGATTCAGAATATGTTGAATTGATCTAAAATCAAGTACACCATAGTTCTTAAACGCAGAACAAGAAATTCCCCACAAAATTCATTCAGGACCAAGCGAGACGCATTAAATCAATGTCAAATATGTCAAATCCAATTAATTAATTTCCAGACAAGTCAAACCCCACCATGAATTAACCAAGTCAATTTCCAGTAAAGTAAAAACTCGACTTCAGAATTCCATAAATCGCATCAAATTTAACAGAAATCACAACTCAACGAGCAATTACAGATAACAGAACTCTACAATTGACCAATGAGGGGGAGGATCGGAACCGAAAATGAGCGAGGTGAACATAGAGTTTTACCAGAACGAGTTCTGTGGAGCCACGCAAGAAGAAGATGCCTGATCTTGGGTGTCAGCCGATCCATTACCACATCAATTCCTCCTCCTTTTTTCCAGTTCCTCGACGAACAACTGTTGAATTTGCTTCCGCGATTGAACTGGTTTACGGACGCTGTAAATTTCCATGGCGTTCTTTTTCGTCCTTTTATATAACGGCTTGTGCGAAAAGCTTCGTGGAACTGAGAGAAAGAGAAAGTGCAGTTAATGGGGGCCGTGAGTGAGTGACTGAGTGAGTGAGTGAGTCAGTCAGTCAGTTAAAATCTCACTGCACGAAACCGTGAAATTGGGTAAATGCTATATAAGCAGTTGTGAAACCGTTGGAAATGACGCAGTTAATTAATTAAATTATTTTTTTAATAATTAAAATTAGCATTTAAAAAATGCTTCAGATTAATTTAATATATTTAAAAATAAATAAAAAATAATTATTACATTTTAAAATACATTAAATATTTTCGCAATAATTCGCATATTTGTATTGCTATTCATAATTATATTTGTCTTGTTGTATTTAATACACAATTTAAATATTTTTATTATTAATTAAAAAAATATTGCCATGGTATTTAATTTTCTCATTTTTTTTTATTTTCGTATAAATATTTTGATATTCGACCATTAAACTGTTATATATCAAAATACAAGATGAATTCAGACTATAATAAAATACTTATCTTATGATCGTCTCGAAACTTAACTGACAGATAAAAAATATTTATACAAATTAATAGATCTTGACCTAATAAATATTTTATTTAAGACCAGTTCTACTCTTAATATAAATAATTACATAATCTTTCAGTTAATAGAAAAATTAGTTCTTCAGCAAAATTAGTATTTTTTAATAGAGTTTTTATATTTTTTTTTCTCAATTCAAAATTCTTTAAAAATTCTCCGAATGAATTTTTTTAAAATTATTTTGGCAAAAGAACTCGATCCATCCCACGTTTTATAGAGACGAGTAATGTCAAAAATAATAAATAATAACTAACTCGACAGCTTAAAAGAATATAAAACGTCACAAAACGTTACTCTAATTTTTTCGTAAAAGTAATTTAAAATTAAAATATTATTTTAAATTTTTTGATTTTATTTGCATAATATTTTTGTTCGTATTTCTATAAATTTAAAATTAAATTAAAATCCAAACCTTCTTTAATAATCATTATTTCCTTAATTTACACTACAAAAACATTTTTAATTTAACAAAATTATTAATATCTCACTATAAAATCATTAAATTCTTTCAACTTCATCATAATACTTATAATTATAATTTTTTTGAAAAAGAAAAATAAATAAATAAATAAATATATATATATATATATATAACATATAAAGTTGGGGCCCAACTGGGAGGTGTTTCTGATACAAAAGAAAATCAGAATAACAGGGGATTTGATTCCTTTTTCCAATGAAAGGGCAAAAGTTAGTTGAGTCCTGACTACTAAAATCCTTCTAGTCATGATCCAATTAATGTCATTACATTTAACTGCCACCCTGGCAACCCAACCCACATAATCATTGGTGTTTTTTTGTTGTTGGAATTTTCTGATTAAATACTAAGTTTAGTTGGTACCTTCAACTTAACTAATAAATTATTAAATTAAAAATATATGTAGCACCCGAAAAAAAAAAAAAAAAAAAAGGGTCATGTCAGCAGCCACGTCAGCAGTCCCGGCCAACCGGGGCCTGCCACGTGGCAAGACCGCGTCACTCCGAAAGCAGCCACGTTGACGATCCGCGTGGGTGCGATCCGACGGCCCAGATCAATCGCGCGATCGGACGGCCCAGATTCAATCGCACGGACGGCCCAGATTCAATCAAAAACGAACGGCTCAGATTAAAACGAAATGAACGGCTGTGATCAAAAGGTAAGGGGTTATAAATAGAACCCCCACACCAGACCACAAACCCTAGCCGCCCGCCGCTCGCCGGAGAAGACGAACCAGAGGCCGACCGCCGCCACCCGCCGCCGCACCGGGGAAATTTCCGACCGCCGATCGAGGTAAATTTCATACTCCCGACTCGTTTTTCCACGCTGATTCCTCCTATGGCCAAATCAAAGCTGAAATCCCGGCCAAACAGCCGGAATACGCGGCCGAAGACCAGCGGCGCCGCCGCGCCCCCTCTCGGTTTTTGCCTCCGACGAGGTCCTTCTCGGCCTCCGTTCGATGCAATTTTTATATCACCGTGATCACCATTCTTTTCTCTACAGGTTGACCGAAGCCGAATCACCAAAACACGAATCTCGCCGGAGAGCCGCCGTACCTGAGAGCGCCGCCGCCGGTAAGCTCCGCTTTTCCGTGATTTTTTGGCCCCCCGAGGGCCCTAGGGTTGTTTTCTGACAAGGACCAATGCGAGTGTGGCCGAATTCGGCCGAAAACGGTCGAAAACAGCCAACCCGAGGCGACTCGCCGCCGCTGGGAGCACGGCGGAGCCGCCGTGCCGGAGTTGCGATTTGGGCCGAAAGAGGCCCTGGGCCTAATTTGGATTTTTTTTGGAACACGTGCAGGTACTGTTAGTGTGTTTCAGTTCCCCGGAAAAAATTCAGGGAAAATTAGGGACGGCCTGCAGGCGCACTGTGAATCGTATTCGGATCCCGAAAACAAGTAAGGACCCCTCACCCTATTTCCTATCACGGTATTAAAGTTCAAAATGATAAAACAGTATTTCTTAAATTAACGAATGTGTGAAATTGCTTAAGGTGGCTAATGGAGCCCGAGTCTAGTGTGATTGGTGATTTACTGTTATTTAGCCTGTTTACAGCTTTAAATGCAAAATGAGGTTTGATGTGTTCATTTTACAGATCTGTGTGCATATACCACGTTTTTATTAATCATGGGTCGAATGACTGAAAAGCTGATACTGTATGTATTCTGTTCGGCATGAATTACTGTTTTGCTTGTTGTATGTGAATTGATGATGCTGACTGGGGAAAAGGAAAATGAAAGATTGTGTAGACTGATAATTGTATTATGGGGGTCAGCCTGATTAGATATCCTGGGAGATGGTGGACGGACCGGGTCCGTAGGGGACCCTACCGGGATTGTGGTCTCTCATACCGGACGGGGTATGGAGATCTTATGTGTTTTGGCGCCCATACCGGACGGGGTATGGGGACGGCCCGTTTCACCCTCATACGGACGGGGTATTGAGGTTTACAGTTTTGGCGCCCATACCGGACGGGGTATGGGGACGGCCCGTTTCACCCTCATACCGGACGGGGTATTGAGGTTTATGGTTTTAGCGCCCATACCGGACGGGGTATGGGGACGGCCCGTTTCACCCTCATACCGGACGGGGTATTGAGGTTCATGGTTTTGGCGCCCATACCGGACGGGGTATGGGGACGACCCTGGAAACTGATTATGAATGTTAAAGGTTAACGGGTAGCGGAACCCCTATGGACCCCCACGGATACTAGTAGGCTGGTAAATGAGAAAATGATATGTTGTACAATGATTGAATTACAAGAGGCGTGATAAGTGTTATGTTTTACAGCTTATATTATTCAATGATTATGATAATGTTATTGTTTTTCTTATATTGTTTTCATAAATTCCACCAAGGTAAGTGGATGGTAAAGGTTTTCATGTTAATAAACGAGTTTGTTGTAAATTATGCTCCATTGGTCTTTTTGTGTTTTTCTACCCACCTTTACCTCCGTGACGGTGAGATATCGTGATGTTCTTACTGGGCTAGTGTAGCTCACTCCTTATTTAACCATTTCAGATCAGGAAGACATGGTTCCCGAGCCCGTTCCGCAGGAGGACGACGAAGGGGATGCCTAGAGACTCTGTAGTCATGCTCATAGTTTTATTTTCGAGTTTCTCTCTTAGTTAGTTTAATCTTTTATATTTTAAGTACGTTTTTGGTTTTTCGTGTAAGGGATGTTAACTGAAATTTTGATCTCGCTTCCGCATTTGATATATTTAAATACTCATTTCATTTTAATATTTCCGGGGCCGTTACAATATATTTTATTTAATTTTTAGATTTAATTTAAAAGTAATTTTACCTTTAAAAAATTGTAATTTTTTATATATAAAAACTAAATATAAGATGTATTTTTAATTAATTTAAATAAAAAATATATAATGTGTAATTTTTAAAAAATAATTTTGACTTTATTAAAAAATATTACTTAAATTAACAAAGTACTTTATTGCTAACAAATTATTAAATTAAATGTATGTTTTATTTGATTTTTAGATTTAATTTTTGTATTTTAAAAGTAATTTTACCTTTAAAAAGTTGTAAATTTTTTTTATAAAAATCAAATATGAGATTTATTTTTAATTAATTTAAATAAAATATAAATATTGTAATTTTTAAAAAATAATTTTGACTTTATTAAAAAATATTACTTAAATTAACAAAGTAATTAAATGCTAATAAATTATTTAATTAGATGTATGTTTTATTTGGTTTTTAGATTTAATTTTTGTGTTTTAAAAGTAATTTTACCTCAAAATTTTGTAATTTTTTCTTATTAAAACCAAATTTAAAATTTATTTTTAATTAATTTAAATAAAAAATATATAATGTAATTTTTAGAAAATAATTTTAACTTTATTAAAAAATACTACTTAAAGTAATTCTCACTAAATATATAATTAATTAACAATATTTTCTATACTTATTTTTATTAAATATTACATAATTATTTTTAATAAATAATTATTTAATAACTATTTTAAAACGTGCAACATAAGTTATGATTGTTCCAAATGTCTACTAAATATTAAATTATTGGTTTTTTTTTTTAATTTTTTTATTAAATATTAAGTTTAGTTAGTACCTTCAACCTAACAAAGTACTTCAATACTAACACATTATTAGATTAAGGATGTATTTTATTTGGTTTTTAGCTTTAATTTTTGGGTTTTAAAAGTAATTTTACATCTGAATTGTAATTTTTTTTTATTAAAACGGAACTAAGATATACTTTTAATTAATTTAAATAAAAAAATATAAATAATTTTGACTTTATTGGAAATTAACAATTAAAGTAATTCTCAGTAAATATATAATTAATTAATAATATTTTCTGTAACGATCTCTATTAAATATTAAATAACTATTTTTAATGAATAACTATTTTGTAACACCTAAAATATTTTTATTTTTATTATTATTAGAATTATTTTGATTTTATTTTATCTTAATAATTAATTTATTAATTTAATTATATAGTTTTAATTTAATTAAATAGAGATAAAAATAATAATAATGATAAAAATGGATAAAATTATTTTTTAAATTTAATTGAAAATGATTTTGGGTAAAAGAGGTGAAAATTTAGATTTTGGGAGTGTTTTTGAAAAAAAAAATCGAAAACCGGGGGGTCAAAAGCAATTTAAAAAAATTGTGCCACGTCAGCAGCCCAGTCAGCAGCTCCGGCCAACCAGAACACGCCGTGTGGTAGAAAATGCTGACGCGGGAAGGCCACGCGAAACGGGCCACGTGGGCGATCCGCGTACGCGCGATCGGACGGCTGAGATCCGTTCCCGCGCGCACAGACAGCCCATATCAAACGCGCGCACGGACGGCCCAGATTGCACGCGTGCGGACGGTCCAGATTTGATCACGCACGGACGACCCAGATCGCATAGCGATGGACGGTCCATATTTATTTCTAATTTAATCACGATCAGACGGCCCATATTAAATCGTGATGGACGGCTCAGATTAAAAGGGGAAGGTTATAAATAATCTCATTCACACTCAACCCCAAACCCTAGCCGTCAGAACCCTCGCCGGAGAAGACAACCCAGCCACCAAAGGAACCGACCGCTGCCACTGCCGCCGCACCGGGGCACCTTCCGGCCGCCAAACGAGGTAAAATTTCTCCCCTTGGCTCGGTTTTTGATGCTGAACTCACCTGTTGCCAAATCAGAGCTAAACCACTGGCCAATTGGCCGGAAAACATCGCCGAAGCCCAGCGGCACCGCTGCGGGTTTTCTCAATTTTTGCCTCCGATGAGACCCTTCTCGATTCCCGTTCGATGTAATTTTTACACCACTATGACCACCGTCATTTTCTCTACAGGTTGACTGGAGTAAAACACCAAACCGCGACTCGCGCTGGAGGAGCCGCCGCACTCGAGAGCTCTGCCGCTGGTAAGTCTCGGTTTTCTAGATTTTTTCGACCCACCGAGGGCCCTACGGGTGTTTTATCACAGGAACCAATGCAAGTTTGGCCGAATTCAGCCGGAAACGGCCAACCCGGGGCAGATCTCCGCCGTAAGTGGCGACGTCGTCGCCGGAGCACGGAGGAGCCGCCGTGTCGGAATTTCAAAATTGGGCGAATAGGCCCTGTATCTGATTTGGAGTTTTTTGGGGACATGTGCAGGTACCGGAAGAGTGTTTCAGTTTCCAGATAAAAAATTCAAGAAATCTAGGGACTGCCCGTAAGCGCAGTGAGAACCCGATTTCAGACTCCGAAATAAGTAAGGATCCCTCACTCTATTTTCTATCATGACATTAAAGCTTAATAAATGATTAAACGGTATTTTATGAATTAACATATATGTATAATTAATTAAGATTGCTAATGGGGCCCGAACATGATGTATTGATTGGTCTGTTCCTGTTTGATGTATTTTACAATCTAAATGCAGTATAGTATTTAATTATTTATTATATGGTTACGTATGCATGAATCACTGTTTAATCTATTATGGTTTGAATTATTGTGAACCCGATGTTGTGTTGCATTGTTTGGTGTGCGTTACTGGTTTACGTATTCATGTTGATCGGGTAATTGAAACTAAAAAAAATAAAGATGATATGTGAATTTATGAACGGATAAATCGACAGCCTCACTAGATATCCTGAGAGATGGTGGACGAATCGGGTCCATAGGGAACCCTATCAGAAACGTTGTCTCTCGTATCGAACAAGGTATTGAGACTTTAGATATTTTGGCGCTCATACCGGACGGGGTATGGGGACAGTCTGCTTCACCCTCATACTGGACGAAGTATTGAGGTT
>NW_019014589.1:227128-249521 GCF_000150535.2 Carica papaya
TTCTTAGGAAGTCCTCGTGTTGCACCCATTTTTTTGCAGATGATTCTTTCGACGATACGCGCGACTTGAATTATGGTCCTCAGGTTTATTCGCAAAAAGACGTCAAATAGAAGCCTAAAGATTTATTAGTTTTCATTATAGTATTCATTCATAATATTTCTTTTAGTTAGTTTATTCTTTCATATTTTTAATACGTTTTGATTATTGTGTAAGGGATGTTAATCATAATCTATTTTATTTCGCTTCCGCACTTAGAATAAATATATAAATTTCCGGGGCCGTTATATATTTAACAACATTTTTAAAATGTGCAACGTAAAAAATGAATGTTTTGCAAAATAAAATGAAATATTTAGTTTGTACTTCCAATTTAACAAAGTATTTCATTCTTCTATTTATTTCGATTAAAAAAAAATTCCGTCACTATGATAAAATAAAAAAAAAATTTAATTAATAGATTTAAAACTAAACTATATTTATATTGTTAAAATTATAAAAATAAACAAAATTTGTTTTATTTTCATCAAACAATTGAGGGTGAGCAAAAACTAATTGGGACCAAGAACTGAACAAATCAAATCGATTACGGACCTAGTTCATCAAATAATTAGGGGTGAGCAAAATCAAAGCTTTTTGTTCCTCGAAACCATTGGATTGTAAAAAATTACCATTAAACGACTTATAATTATCAAACACCTTCTTATATACTACTGCTATTGACGATGAATCATTAATGATTAACATTTACCTGACAAATAAATAACCGACAATTTACCCAAATGAACCACCTCATTGCTCAATCCACCGATAATCGAAAGCGAAGCTGTTCTTCGACGTCCGAAATTCGTGAAAACCTAGGGTTCGACAAAATCAATATCAATGATTTTAACGATTCGCAAATCACGGGCATGCCCATGGCATCATGGGCCTTTAAGAATGAATTTGGGCCAAGTGGGACCCACAGTCTTTTTTATTTTTATTTTTGGCAATTAGAATCCAAAGTGTGGATCAAAAGCTTCTATTTTGTTTATTATATAACGTGGGACCCACTGACAACTATATACTCAAAAAACTCCTCTGCAATTAGATTCAACGCATCGTTAACATCAAAGTCACCTCGAGCGAAAGAAATCTGCAGCACAAGCTCCCGGAAACCTTACCTGATCAACCATCGTCATCCTTATGGAGCGGATTCAAGCTCGGCTTAATTTTACTCTTTTGCCAGTTCTTGCTGTTTCGGTTCTGCTTCTGCTTCTGCCTTCTCTTCAAGCCACTCATGTCAAATATTGCGGTTCGTTTCTTCGCTAGTCCCTTACCTCTTATTCTTCTTCATCCTCCTGCTATCTGTGCTGTTTGTATTTGTCTCAAATCACGTTTTAATTCTCAATATCTCTGGTCTAAATTTATTGGTGATAGAGATCTTAGGTTTGTGTTGTGTTTGGGTTTTTTAATTTGGAATTAAGTGGAAATGATTGATCGGAGATTTTCAAGTTTCTGGTCTATGCAGTTTTTTTGAACTTTTTATTATTTAGTTTCTTTTTCTTCGGTGTAAAATACGTTTAATATGCTTATTTGATACTATTACAAGCCTTTCGTGGACTCTCCTCTTGATTTTTTTTTTTTTTTTTCTGTTGAATTGAAATGGAACAGACAAGGATGCTGATTATGCTGTTAAGGTTAAAGATGTTGTGATATCACCTAACCCTGTCGTGAGGGGCAAGCCAGCCACGTTTAAGATTTTAGGTTCTACAGGTAAACTTCCAGTTCTCGGGATTTCTACATTTCATTTTCTTCCGTTTGTTTACTCGATTTGTGTATATGTGGTGATTATTTGCAGAATTTCCTCGAGTTTGTGTATATCATATACAGGAGTTTTGTTCACTTCTCATTTAAGTTTCTTTATATTTTACTTTATTCCTAGACCTTTTTATAAGTAAAATCGAGTCATAAATTTTTCTTATTCTTTCTTTAATATTTGGATCAAAATCCTATTGCTAGCTTTGAAGTCCTTCAAAATGGATTTTGGGATCATAATTTTTATGTTGGAGTCAACTCTATTTTTAGCTTGAGTTTTTTAAGATGGATTTACATTTCAACTTGATTGGGTAGTTAGAAATTTATTTACAAAGAATTCAAGCTATGACTGAAATTCATTCAAACGTGAAATTATGATCCAATTCTATATATCCAGAATTTTCTGGTCTTTACTTAAAGGAATAATCGGAATTGAATGAGCCATTAGTGCATTTCTCATTTATCTTCTGGATTATGTGAATTTCATTTTCTGTGTGTGATATAATCAATCCCTAAGTGTAATGATTAGTACTTATGTATGATGTCTGGAAAACTCTAATATTTAGGTGTTTATCTCAAATTCTAAGCAACTTAATTAACTGAACTTGTGCTACATCACTTTTTTTTTAGTGTTTCTCTCTTATTCTTTATTTGAGTTGGCACAAAGAAGAAAGCTAGGTTGCTCTGGAGATGAGCTCTTTGAAAGCTAGGTTGCTCTGGAGATGAGCTCTTTTTGCTGGTGCCATGTTGTGGTTAGAGTACAATGTTAGACTTTTCGAGGATCGTATGGCTTTTTGGCTAGTTTGCAGAAGTACAAATTGATTTTGATGCATTTCTTTCTTTCTTTCTTCTTTTTGTTGGTTTTGGAGATTTATTATCCTCTGCTTTTTGTCTTTTATCTCACCTAGCTAACAATATTTCTTTTTTCATGAAAAGAAAAAGTGGCTCCTGTAAAGTTTTTTTTCCAACAAATGACTTTACAAATGCTATTTGGCGTAGAGTTATTTTTATGGCCTCTTTTGTGGACTAAGGCACACAGATATTACAGGATTTACCATTTTATATTTTTCAAAGGAACTAAGAGGGTTTCTGATATTAATTAGACATCTTTTCCTCTTTTCTTTTCTTTCTTGTCTGATATCTCATGTTTTTGTATTTGCTTTCCTCCTTAATAAATTATTATTTTCCTATCTGAAAAAAGAGTTTAGTTGAAGTATATTTAATATATGAAAATTCTTTTCTGTCCAAACAGCCCCTTGTCCTTTTTCTCGGTTTGTTTAGCATGAGATAATGAAGATAATGGAGGCATTACGTTTCCTATTTATGTTTACGTTCATTTATGCACTTTGGAATTTCATCAAGAAAGCTTATCTTGTATCACTTATGCAGGTGAAAGTATCTCT
Organism: Carica papaya; assembly: GCF_000150535.2. The sequence continues at coordinate 230,326 of NW_019014589.1, forward strand.
GGCGGAAAACTGCTGATTGATGTTAAATACTTTGGAGTGCATATCCATCAAGAAACCCATGATTTTTGTGAGGAGACATCCTGCCCTGTATCTGGAAACTTTGAACTCTCTCATAGCCAGTCGTTGCCTGCATTTACTCCCCCAGTAAGTTTAACTTTGCCAAGAACCTTTATGCTCTTTTTTCCCTTCAACTCTTATCTTGCATATAGTACAGCAGAGTTAGGGAAGGCCAGAGGGCATGCTAGGTCATTGTGACTTGCAATTCCTTAACCTTTTGATTGTCTACTCAAATGTTTGAAGAATTATTTGGTCTAGAATGACTTCGGAAACATGAGAATCTTTATGATGTAGAACAAGAAGATCATAAAGCGAACATACTTTTTTTTTCTGAAATAAATAACGTGAACATATTTCATGATGCAAAACAAGAGATTTTAACGGAAACAAATTTAAATACTAAAAGATACTTTATTTATAAAAAAAAAAAAAAAAAAACTAAAAGATACTTATGTAATATTTAGGAACCAGTACATGTAGGCTTATCAATGGTATGCATTTATAATTTTTCTATTTAATTAGGATAATATTTAGTTAATCTCAGTTTTAGGTAATTCAATTAATTAACTTTTTTTCCTATTTAATATATATTTTCAAAAAAGAATTTCCTATTTAATATAATTCCTAAATAGACTTAAGAATTTTTATTTTGATTGTATTCTGGTACATTTAAATAGGGTACTCTAAATTATTTGGTAAGCTATCTATATGATTATAATATAAAAATTGAGTATTGATTTGATCACTGAGATTTGGGATCTCTAGTTTTGGTTCTTAGTTAATTTTCTGTAAGCATTATGTTGAAACTTTCTTTATCTTACATCAATTTGTATCAAATCCTTACTTCAGTTCATCACACTGTTATAATTTTCTCATTCCAACACTTTTTAACCCAACTGTAAAAAAAAAACGGTAGCAAAAAGAAAAGAAAAAGCTAAATGTAGAAAAGCATGCAACTACTTTGGGAGGCACAGAGCAGTTGAGACCAGTGGCATGTTCATCAGCTACCACTTGGAGGTGAATGACACCACCTTCACTGGCATCAGAGGTTGTCGACTGGCCTATGCACTGAGTCTCAGCCTCTAACTCAGCCAGACACCGTCACAGTCGCCAGTCAAATTAAGATCACAATTGCCTCGCCAGAATCAACGAGAAAGGTGTAAGAAGCGCAAAATCTTTGGACTGTTTGGGAGGAAACTCACGAGTGAGGTGTAACAATGTGGCAAAATATGATACTTTCAACTTTTCAAAAATTTTGGAAGCATTGACAAAAGGATATTAGAAACTCATGGAGTTGGCTATAATTGTGCCTAAAACTCAATGACTTCGTTATAATTTATAGTATTATTAAATTATGTTGGACTTTTTTCTTTGGTGAAGAACGTTGCTTTCTTATCTGGGGCCTTCGGCTCTACTTCATGTTTGTGTGGTCAAATATTTTTTAAAAAAGTCATCAGCTTTTGTTGTGAATTTGTGGCACTAGAAATTGTCTTCACTGCAATACTACTAGGCTTCATGTTCCCCACCTTCATTTCCAGTCTCTAGATAATTGTTCAAGTTGCTGGAATGAGCATGAGATTTTTGTCTCATCAAATATTGAAGAGGATAAACCCTAGCAAAGGCAAAATACTGTAGCATTGGACATGGGATCTCTCATGCCTCTATAGTGATAGGAGGAAGGAGCATTGGGACAACTGCCACATGGTTGAATGAACATGGCTTGTTTTTGCCTTCTTTTGCATAAGGACATATATCACAAATTGTTATCTTTGTCCTCTTTTTTTTTGACAAATTTGCTTCATAGTGTGCGGATTTCCTTTTTATGTTGTCCTTATTTATTTCTCCGGTCTTTAACTTGTCCTTGGGTTGCTCCGATTAGTTTGTTTCTAACTTGTATATAGCCTTGTCTCTGACATTTCATTATTGACTTAGTTTTGATTTGTCTCAATTTTGGTAACTTTTCTTGCCTGTCCCAGATGCTCATGCCCTTTTTACACATCAAGACCATCATCCCTTATGTTTTTACTAAAACTATTTTGGCATTACTGATTCAGATAGATTATCTTTATTTTGTGGGAGATAGATTTTGAATGTACAAATTCTGTGCTATATTTTCATACTGACATGCAAATTTGCCCCATCTTTACAGGGCTCTTATACCCTCACAATGATAATGTCGGATAAGAACGGTGATGAGCTAACTTGCATCAGCTTTGACTTCAAAATTCGTATTGGATCCTCAGTCTCCGATAGTTGAGTGCCCGATCAACAGTTTGTCTTGATGGCCTTGCGTTCTGCGTAACTGTCCTCTCAAGAATCAGGCTCCAACTTTCAAGAATCAGGTTCCGACTTCCCAACATCTGAATGTTGTACTTGTATTTTCTGTCCAAGAAGATGTTCTGTAAAATGAGGATTTTAATTCCTCTCTGTAAACATGAAAAGATGTTGAGACAAATACCGTATCAAATCATTTGTGCTGTATGCTATGTTTGCTTCACGCTCATGCTTCGCCATGAACCCGGTTACTTCAATATTGCCAAACAACAGCGTAAAGATCCTGCCCTAAGACAGTGAAAAGACAACAAATAATCTCTTGTTCGAATAACTAGTACGTTTATTTCTTTTCTAAATGGTGCGAGTTTAAGAACAAATCCCTTTTCTTACAACAACTGATACAAATTAAACTTATTTTTAATTTATCTTTTTAAGTGAATTCCTAATAAACACCACATCAAAATCTACTATTTTTGAAAGCACTTGTGAACATTTTCTTTCGGGATAAGGGCGATAATACACATTTAGTCATATTCCAATTCAAAGAATCTTATTTATGTTGTAATATCTAATTTGTGGATATTAAACCGTAGAATGAAATGAAACTATAATAAAATGTAAAGAAAATAATATTCTTCACTATTTGTTTAAAATAATGTATTTATAATTCGAATAAATAATTTGAATAAATTTATAAAACGGCATGGATAATTCAAAAATAAAATGTTAAAATTTTCTCGGTGTTCTTAGAAAGTGGAATAGAGATTAAAAAGCATTTAAAAAGAGAATCGGATATTGATATCATTTTTCATTGGATCTCATACATACAAAAGCATCATGATTATATTTTTGGCTATATTTAGTGTATTTGTGAGATTGAAGATAAAAAAGAGGTGTATATAATACGATACGAAATTTTTTTATAAATATATTTTTATGATATAATATAACAAAAAGTTAAAAAAAAATTAATGAATATTAATAATAAGGGTAAAATATTATATTTTTTGTGAAATAAGATATTTTTTTTATTTTAATATATAAAATTTTTGTAAAATATAATAAATTTTAAAAGACATAAAATTTTATAATATTACTATTAAAAATTTAAATATTTTATATTATAATGTATTTTTAGTACTTATAAATTCTTATTAATTAATTAATAAATTATAATTATTTATGTTTTTTAATAAAATATATTAGCTTAAAATTTGTCTAGTTAAGTTTCATCAAATAATTTTTATTGCTTTTATGTGGGTAAAGTTTTTAGTTTTAATGAATTTTAATCCAAAAAAAAAATATTAATTTTTTTTTCAATTTTAATAAATTGTTAAATATTTAATTTAATTAGAGTTTAAAGTTGAAAATTTAGTAAAATGAACCCAAAAAAAAAAGAAAATTAATTATTTTTTAAATTATATTTTAATTAAAATAAAAAAATATATATTTAAAATTTATCATACAAATTTTAATTTCATTTAATTTTATTATCTTTTTTTAATTAATTAATTAATTAATTAATTAATATTAATAAATTCTACAAATATTCTAATTTTATTCCAAATATATCCTTGATCTCTCCGGCTCTCCTCTCCCACAATCAACAGGCTCAAACCAAAACATTATTATGACATGTAATTTCAATTTCCTTCTTTCAGAAAATCTCCGCTTGTTTCTCTGCAAATCCGATATTTTCTCCACTCTCCCTCTCCGAGTTTTCACAGATGATGTCCATTTTCTTTCTCAATCTGTAATCTCTGCTGCTCTCCTCTTCACTTACTTCGCAATCGAATGGACGTCATCTCCGAAGATTCTTCCGATTCAACTCAGCGAGTCGACTCGGACAACGACCAGCGAGTCTACTTCGTTCCCTTGAGGTCTCTTCTTCCTTTCTCTCTGTTTCTTTTACTCCTCTACCTCTTTAGTTTCGGCATTCACAAATCTGAGCCGAATTAAGCTAATGCAGGTTTTTTTTTTTTTTAGTAATGTAGCCGTTATTGACTGCGTGTGTCCTCACGGAATAGGTAGGGTAATGAAACTAGATGACATGAGCATGTGATTTAGAATCTTAAATCAAGTTGGATTGGAGTAGGATATGTCGAGATTTATACACACACACACACACACACACATCTTGGTAGACATGTAATCTGCTATTTCTTTTTTCTTCGTCCTGATGCCTCAGCTTCCAAACGGGTCATTTTCGTGGCTTTATTTAGCTTCTTGCCAAGGTTAGGATCCTAAATTTTCCAAGGAATTGATTGGGATTTTGAAGTGAATGCCTTTCGGGTTTTATGATATGAAGTGGCTCCTAAGAGATATCTTGCTTTTCTGCCTTCTTTTTTCCATAAGCTAAGCAATAATGTTCTGCTGCTCTTTGAAACCTTTCTGATATGGGTATCTCTGCGTTGTGGAAATTGATTTAGTCTACTATTTTCATTTTGACATGTGAATTTCAGGTGGTGGAAAGATACTCAGGATTCAACATCTGGGGAGTCAGATGGGAATAGAGGGGTCCTCTATACTGCAACACCAGGAACATCCTTTGCAGGCCCCATGAAATTGTTCAACAACATAATCAACTCGGATCTCATGTTCAACCTTAGAAGGGATGGGGATTCTTTGCGAAATAGTGAAAATGGTGAAGTAGGTTGCTCAGGCCGGGACTTTGCATTGGTCCAGGGGGAAATGTGGTTGCAGGCACTCAAATGGTGAGGTTAAGTTCTGAAGAGTTTTCTGCTGCGTGTTTCCCTTTCTAAATTTTTCCGGTATAATGAGTGAATGTGTTAGAAACAATGTGGATGGGAACAGTTGTGCTCAAAATGCAGCTTATCGTCGGTCTTTTGGTTGTCTGTTTTTGAAATTATAACAAGTGTCTAATACAGTTTGCTTGATGCCAGTTGGGTGGTATATATTGTTATTTTGGATTAATCTTCTACTGGTAAATGGATGATTACTGGTAAGCTAAGTACATAATATGCAAATCTCGGACATACTTATACCTGTCGGACTGTTATATATTATCAAACAACATTATTATGTTTTTAACAAGAAGCTTGTTAGTGTATGTGGTAGGGTTCCTAGTTATTGATACGGAGACAGTAACTTCCAAATAAAAAGGTTTGCTGCTACTTTTTTTTGCCAATACTTGTTACAATTTTGATGCTCCTAATTTCTAGGTTGTGTTGGAATTACTATTCTTGACATTACTTATTTATTGGCATTGGCAGCAATTGGTCAATGAGTACCAGGAGTTGGTTTTGTCAGATAAATTGATTTGGAACTTCTAATATGAAAGTTCTACACATTCTGTCTTTTATAATCTAGGAGGCTTCTAGAAAAGAAAAATGTTTATGAGGCATTTGTTTCAGTTGCCTGAATGATTGGATCAGTGGTTCTAAGGTTCTTCCTATTTGGCCGTTGACACATTTTTATAGGGATTTCTTCCGTCTTTTATGCTTTATACCATGTCTCTTTTTACCTTTTCTTCTTGTCTTGATGAAAGACTTCAATAATTACTCTTACTTTTAGAATTTTGTTTTTCTTGACGTATCAATTCATATGAGATGCTTATTTATCTTTAAGAAACCAAAGATGGATATCTAAGGACTTTTGAGCCTAACCTAAAGTTTGTGTTCCCCATGTAATCTCCTACTGTTTGGAGGGCCATGTCCATTCCCAGAAAATGTCTCATTTGAAAGCCGCTTGATCGAGACATATATATAAAGAAATTTTGTTTCAGACACAGAAAATATTTATTGTTACTCTCCAGCCATTCAACTCGGAAAAGTTCTGCAGAATTCAAAAAGGATAACCTGTCTATTTGAGTTGCCTTCATTTAGATTTTTGTTAATCTCGTTAGTGTTTGCACTTGGTTCTTTCAAGTGGTGCATTCAGTCAAAAAGAACAATAGGAACAATAGGAATAATTGGTAAGATGTTAGATTTACTTTTAGAAAATTTGTAAGTTTATATGGAAGGTTTATGAGTGGGGTTAATTTTTTTATATGTTTTCCTTTTCTCTTTGAGAGGTTTTTGGAAACATAATATGATCTCAGAGTTTCACTTGATTTTTTCTTTTTTTCCTTGAGAAACTGAAGGAAAATTTTTGTTACATCTCTACTGGTATTCTCCTCCTGTTTCTTTAGCACATTGATGCTAGAGCTGCAGTGAAGGGTGGAAAAAGCTTTTCAGCTGCAGAAGATGATATGGCAGATGTCTACCCTTTACAACTCAGGCTTTCTGTTCAAAGAGAAACAAATTCCCTGGGAGTGAAAATTAGCAAAAAGGTAAGTTGATGAAAGAAATCCACCCACATTGTGCTTGATCTCCTTATGTTTTGCCCTTTTCTTTTTTCTAGAATTTAGTTTAATTGTTTTATAATTTAGTAGTGTGTTTGTTAAGATTTCACTCATCATTTGTTAGATTTTCAACTAAACATATCAAATTTAAGATTTCACTAACAATTTATGAACTTCCCGAGTTTTAGAGCCTCTTATCTCCTTATCCAAGTTTTCTGAAGATCTATACCCTCCTAGCCTAACTACCAGTGCCTCTCTTATCTTTCATCAATCTAAAATCCTTGGAACCACTCGTAACTAATAGAGTTTTCAACTGCCAAACATCTCTAGTTTTGTGTTTTCATTTTTAGAATAATCTCTTTGTTGGTGTTCTAATACTTTTCTTCCTCGTTTAAGGAATAGTCATCTATCTCACTCTCTCTTTGGGTGTACATGCCTCTTGTGTTTGTTTGGTTTTTTAGATTATGAAGAAGGAAAGATGACAATGACAAGAATCAAAGTCTATATTTCAATTAGAAATCTCCTCTCATATTCTTGTGCTTGACCCAATTCCTTTCATACATATTAAGGTTGATGATTTTCTTGATTTCTTTCTTGTCTTGTTAATTAATTGCATCTTTTTTTATGATGAAAGAAGTATTATTAGAATGGAGAGAAGGTACAAAGATAAAGAGAATAAAGCATCCTTGGTAAAACCTCCAAAAAGATCAGGAGCAAAACAAAAAGGAAAAACTCAATAAAAAATAGCTACTAGTTTCTTTATGACAAGAACAAAGAGATATCTTGAGAACACTTGTGAGCCTTGGCCTACAAAGAAGCCAAGAAGGTCACTCTGTCCTAAAAGAATTTGAGGAAAATACTGATATGTGAAGATTCTTGCATTTTGCTCAATCATCAGACCTGTAAACCAACAAAAGTCACCTCTAGGTGGGATCCCAACTTCCTTCTTCACACAAACTCCTTTAAGTGAAGAGATAAGAAAATATGTACAGAAGTTGTGGGGAGGGGTTGGCAATCTCATCATGCCAAAAGTATAAAAAATCACATTCCTAGCTACATCATAGTGAAGGAAGGGTAACAATAAGATTCAGCATTCTTGAAATACATCATACAAACGTCTATGAATAATGCACAGTTAGACCTGTGATCTTTTAACAAGTCATCTGTTGTTAATTTGGTAAGAACTACAATCTAGGTAAAAGCTTTAACCATGGAGGGAATTTTAGCCATTCAAAAAGCATTGGTGAAAGTTTTGGATAATGTGTAGAACAGTTAAGAGAGGACTTGTTGTTATCAAAACTGAAGGAGTCCAAATTCCAAAACCTACTATTAGGTTGAAAAGAAACATTACAAGGTTCACGTAGCTTAAGCAAGGAGAGCATATCAACAGACTCCAGATCATTTAGGTTCCTGAAGAGAGACATTCCATGAGGTATGCCTCTCAAAAAAATTAATGAAGTAGCAAATAGGAGCATTGTGACTCAAGGAAAGGTTATCAGGAAAATTAAAGTAAGTGGCACGGGGGAGATCGCGAATCCAGTTATCTTCACATAAAAATAAAATTCTAGTTCCATCCCTAGCCTCAAATCGGTAAGATGAATGAAAAGGTTAGAGTTGAGAGATGACTTTCCAATGCTTTATGAGTAACTTCTTGCTTCAGAATCCCAACAATCTTTTCGCATACCGTGGATATTCTTAATCAACTTTTGCTACAGAGAAAAGGTCCCAATCTAGAACCCCAATTGGCTATATCATTTTAGAAAGACTCAACCAATATAGGTGATGGGCTTTGGCTACATCATTTTAGAAAGACTCAATGAGATAGGTGATGGGCCTAGACATCCTATTAAACTTGGTTGTCTTGATCCTCTATACTAAACCCTGCAAGGCTGTTATTAAGGTTCACCCATCTCTAGGCTGGCCCTTAAGGTTTTTCAACATGTTTTTTTTTCTTTTTTCTTTTTGGGGGTATTTTGTTCAAATTCTCACTTTATGCCCAAATGCGGAGTAGATTTAATAGTGGTAAGTGGGTTAGTGCTTATTTATCCATTTGATCAAAGTCATGGTATCCTTTGATAGAGGGCCGAACAGTGGCTCGTGGTCATTGATCATATGTTTAGAAGCCTTTCTCATTTGACTGATGAACTTCTCTGCATTCTTGACCGAGCTAAATATGGTCTACCAGAGGTGTGTCCGAAACCATCCAAGTCAGATAGGGATTCACTTTTCTAACATTAAAAGTATTGATTGCTGATCAACTTCTTAAGCCCTTGATACTTATATGAATCTTGAAGTTATTTATTATATATATGAGACAACGAGAATGACTGCACCATATGTTCCTTATGACAACATACATATCAAAAAGGTCCTTGAGCTGATTACATTTGAATTGGTAGTTGACTAAATGAGGAAATTGCATGTCAAGGAGATCCTAATTGTTGATAAGGTTGGATGGATTAGCTTAGCTCTAGTGATGTTGGATCTTGAGTGTGAATCATTGATTATAGAAATGTTTGAGCACTTATATGTGGAGGCAAGTATAATTCTTCTTTTACAGGAAACTGATAATATCTTTGTTGGGTTGCTTCCTATTCTCTACCGTATTAGGAGAAAGAAGGAAAAAAGTTTTTTGTATCTGGGGGCTTCCTCTCTGTGACCTTTTAATGAGAAAGCTTTTTCTCTGAAAAAAATATGGTGTTGTAGAGGTGGAGCATTTTTCCTGCTTGGTGGGTCATTTGGTTGGACCTGAGCAAGAATCTTCAAGCATTGTTTTCAACTACCTCACATGGTTTGGGATATGACGGTCTTGTTCACTTCACTTTGGATTAAAGGCTTTGTTGTTTCTTAAAGCAATGCTTTTATCTACTTTGCAAAGAGAATGGATCTACATTTTGTCTTTGAGGCTATCTAGGAAATATTTTTATTTTCCCTAATAGTTAATATTCCCGTGTCTCTCTCTCTCTCTCTCTCTCTCTCTCTCGCTTAGGTTATGAGTTCTTCCAAATGATTGTGTCTCATTGCGTGTCATCTTTGTAATGATCTGTGCATGTGGGTAAGCTAATATTGGACTTCTGTCATGGGATTTCTGATATTCAGACAAATACATGATTTGATGTAAGCATCTCAGGATTCTACTTTAGGCCAGGAGGAAGGGGCTTATAGCCGTTTGGTGTGGTACTCTTTTTGCTAGTTGTTGGGTTTTATTGTTGAAGTGCAATGCTAGAGTTTTTCATCAGAACTTTTGAATTGGATGGTAATTCTGGCTTTCTTCATCAGCTAGGCAAACTGTCTTCTTTGGAGATATGCTATTGTCTATCTTGCAAAGGAATTGAGAGGCTATTCTTCATTGAAATATTTCCTTCTGTTTTTATTTTCTGGTTTTCCTTTTTGATCCGATTGTACAAGGATGGTTGGCCCTTCGTATCTTTGTAATCTTTTTTTATGCTCTTCTTAATAAGACTTTTTATTTTATAAAAAAGTTATTCTTTTCTGAGTTTTTCATGCAATTCATATATCCCTCCTTAGTTTTTCATTAATCTCTTTATGTTACTTTCAATTGTTACCCATCTCGGTTGTCCAGGGATTATTTGGTTTTAATTTCCTGACATAATGCCAGTTTGTCATTAATCTCTTTATGTTGCTTTCAATTATTAACCATCTCGGTTGTCCAGGGATTATTTGGTTTTAATTTCCTGACATGATGTTTTATTTAGGATAATGCAGTTGAACTCTTCAGAAGAGCCTGCAAGATCTTCAGCCTTGAATCTGAGCAGGTAGTATTTGATTTAGTAATGGATTTTTTTGGGCTATATTTATATTGTTCTCTAATTATAAAATTGTTACAGTTACGCATCTGGGACTTTTCTGGGCAGACAACCCTATTTTTTATGAATGACAAGAACAAGTTCTCAAAAGATCAGGAGGTACGTGGTTATCCTTGTTTAGTTAATTTATTTCTCTCTTGTCGCACTGTGTAAAGGCACTTAATATTATTGGATCTGGGGGAAGGCTTGCCTGCCTATGTTTACATCTGGAGATATTATTGTGCATCCTTTATATTAGCTTATGTTCTTTGAAATGCTTGAATATCTTTTGATTGTTTTCTTTTTTTAGAGCCCAAGTGTGTAACATTTATAGATGTCTTGCTGGTGACTCTTAGTGCTACATACTGTTTATCTCCAAAAAAAGTTATGAATGTCTATTGATTCTTAATGTTTTGTTGAGGAGAAAATATATAAATGTGTTTTGTGTGATTTTTGGAATGCTTTTTTTTTTTATAAAAAAAATTATTGATCTTTGGAATGCTTGAATTGCTTTTAATTGTTTTATTCTATTAGGTCCATAAATTGAGATCTTATATGGAATCTATTGTGGAAGAGGGTAAGGGCTCTTTAAGGGAGAATCCTTCAATCTCTGAATGATAGGGGCTCGTGAAGAGTTAGCCCTTTAATCTCTCAATTTGTAAACAAATTCTCTCTTAATTGAAGATATTCTGGACACAAATTTACTACCACAATCATTTTTTTTTAAATAAAAAGTACTACCAGAATCACTTGTCTGCATGCATTAATGTGGATAATCATTTGTTAAAGGTCTAGCTGGATTGGTTGGGTGTGTTATCTTGGACTGACCTATTACCTTTTTGGGCATTCCTCTGTTGGGTAATTCTAGAGCAGCTTCATTTTGGAATCCGGTGGTATCCATGGTTTCTAGACACTTGAGCATTGAAAGGGTGCTCTTTTTTATCTTGGTGGGAGGGTTACTCTTATTCAAGCATGCCTCTCTAGTATTCCCATCTATTATCCTTCTGTTTTCAAGATCCCTGAGGGCGTAGCCTAGAATCTCGAGAGAGTGATGAGAAATTTTCTTTGATCTGGATTGGTGAGTCCTCAAGTCCATTTAATGAGATGGAGGGTGTGTTTCCTTTCTGAGAAAATGGGGGTTTTGGTATTGAGAACCTTGCTTGTAAAAACCAGTCTTTTAATGAATAAATAGTGGTCGTGTTTTCCTATGGAACCTTGCTCTTTATAGCATAGGAGGGTTGTTAAAAATAAATTTGGGCTACAGCAGAATGGATTGGATACTAAATCTATTGTTTCCTTTCCTCACAAAAGCTTTTGCAAAGCTATTTCTCAACTTTATGTGTCTTTTTCCCCTTTGAAGGTGGAAGATGGTTCCATATATATATATTTTCTGGTTGGATTCTTGGCATGGCCATCTCCTTATGCCTATTCAGTACCTGCTTTTTGCACCTCGATAGCCTTTTGCTTCACCATAACTATCCTATCTCTTGTTTCAAGGTTCATAAGAATGGTTCTATTTCTTGGCATTTTTTCTTCCATGAAATCTTAATTATTGTGAAGAGGATGATATGCTTTTTTTCATTTTTTGCTTCTGGCTCTTGAAGCTATCATTCTTTTTCCAGCCTTTAGAGTAGGTTTTGGTCTCTGGATTCATCAGGCAGCTTGGTCTGGTTATTCAATATCTTTGTTGGGTCAGTCCCTTCAAATCTTGAATCATTCATTATTCTTATTTTTGTGCTTTTGGGGAAAAAAAGGATGTTAAATTGTTGTGAGGGGCCTGCTTTTTGGTAGTTTGTGGATAGGCTGTGGTTGGAGAGAAATGCTACAATGTTTTAGGATCTCTGTTCTCTTTTCTTATTTCTTTTGGAATAGATGACTTTTTTGATCTCCCTTTTGGTTAAGGCATGAAGGCTGTATAAGGATATTTCTCCATGTATTTTACATAGAAATTATTCGGCTGTTCTTTATTGATTTTACTTTATCTCAACATTTTCTGCTTTTGGTTTTCTTTTATTTTTTATGACACCTAATCCTTCTCTTATATACTTTCTCCCCCATTTTCTAATTATGCATTTTCCAAAAATGTCCTTCCAAGATGAGAGTTCTTTTGTTGGAAATTCGAAATCCTCCCGATGAATTGTTTGTGTAGAGATCTGGTGTCACCAATAACACTTAGCATCAGTACCAATATGTTAAGTCTCTTTGATTGAGATCTTGTTATGAGATTGTTGTGGAAGAGGATAAGGGCTTGGTAAAACAGAACTGTTTGATTGCCAAAATGGTAATGGTTATGGGTGTTCTAATTCAGTCTAAACTGGAAAATTGGACAAGACCTAAGAGATTGCTCTGGTACCTGGTCCTAATACTTATAAATTTTGGGACAGTCCTATGAGACTCTGTTACGACAATAAGTGATTAACGTCGCCTCACAATCCAGTACAGTATGAGAGAACTAATTACGTTGAAGTAGACAGATACTTCATCAAAGAGAAGCTAGATACTGGACTGATTTGTACTTCATGCATGTCAACTAAGTCACAACCTGCCATTGTTTTGACTAAATGATTAAGTAATCATGTATTTTAGACAATTATTGCCAAACTGAGAATGGATAATATATATTCATCAACTTGAGCAGAATTATTAAGTACACATTGGGGTTTCATTAGGGTAAAGGATATATTAGTAATATATCCTGGATCTTTGTGATCTTTGTAATTATTACTGTTTCTTTTTTGTTGTTGCTATTCACTTGTATATATAAGGCCTTGATATTTAATGAAATACACAACAATTCATTCTTCTACAATATTACCTCAGTAGTCAGAATGCAGCATTGTTTATAAGGTGAAAGCTCCCAATAAGGTGAAGGTTTCCATTTGGATTGGCCATCCGATAAGGTGAAGGTTTTCATTTGGATTGCCATCCGTAACAAGATTAAGACTGATGTCTGCTTCTGCCATGCAGAACTAATTGTTTGTTATTTTGGAAAAATTGAACGATCTGTTTTTAATAAGCATGAACCCATCCTGCGGGTTAACAGCTACGTCACTTGGAGTTTTTGAACTAGCTCTTTGATATCTTTGCTGTGAGTTCAGTTTGTTTCCCTTCCCTTAAATTATCGTTATCTCTTCTCTCTGTTGGTTTGGTAGGAATAAGTAGCAGAAAATGTTATGCAGAGGATCTAGTCTTCCTGGTTTATAGTTGGAAAGATTGTTTCTGGCCTCTCTTTTTTGTGTTGGACAGATTGGTATTTTGCCTCTTTTGGTATTGTGTCGGACATAGTGTTTCTGACCTCTTTTAGATGTGCTTTGGGTTAATGCTCATGCCTCTTTGGGTGCTTTTAGCTATTTTCCAAAGGGATTGGGCATCTATCCTCCATTGGAGTGAATTTGTTTTTCTGTTTTCATTTTTGTTTTTCCCCTGTTGGGAAAAATTGGGTTTTCCCACCCGATATTGAGATTTGTTTTCTGCATATGTCTATGTATGGGGTGACGAACAAAGAGCTAAAATGCTGTGGAGAAGGGCTCTATTTTGGATGCCGGGTTTTATGGCTGGAGCGAAATGCCAGAATTTTCAGCAACACGCTAATGCTACAGAATCTCTTTTATGATAAATTAACTTGTATGGCTTCTCTACGGGCTAAGGCTTATGGCTCTTTTTGGAGTTTGCCTTTATCTATTATGCAAGGGGACTGGGAGGCACATTGATTTTGGCAATCTTTTCCTCTTTTGAGGATGGCTTATCCTCTTCTATTTGTATTCTTCTCCTTTCTTAGTGTAATCTTCTTTCTCTATAAATAATTAAGGATATCTTAATATTTTAATATTTTATCCAAAATATGTTACCAATTTTTATGCATGAGCTCTAATGCGGCGTTACTTTACAGATTCTTCTGGAGTTGCAAATTTATGGGTTGTCTGATTTAGTAAAATGCAGAGAAGGGAAAAAGGATGAATTGTCTTTACAACATGCTAACCGGACAAATTCCTTTTCTGGTGTGTCACCTATGATGAATGGTAATGCTGGTCATTCAAGCTTCAATGTTGCACGAAACAATTCATCATTTTGGGGGAAAGCTGGAGAAGCTGGTTCACTGGGTTTGACAGGATTGCAAAATCTTGGAAATACTTGCTTCATGAACAGCGCCCTTCAATGCTTAGCGCACACACCAAAGCTTGTTGACTATTTTCTAGGAGATTATGTTGGAGAAATAAATCATGACAATGCGCTGGGAATGGATGTATGCTACATCTATCCTTCATCTGTGTCATGTTCTGTGGTTATCTAGACATGTGGCTTATTTCAGTTCACTGACATAAATGACCTCTTTGGCAGGGTGAGATTGCTTTAGCTTTTGGGGATTTGATAAGGAAGTTGTGGGCACCTGGTGCCACTGTTGTTGCACCAAGAACTTTTAAGTCAAAACTTGCCCGTTTTGCTCCTCAATTTAGTGGCTTTAATCAGCATGATTCCCAAGTTAGTGAAGTTCTCTTGCTCAAAGACATTTGTCTTGGTTTCGTTTTTCTTTCTCCCTGTCTCAGTGGGTAAGAGAATATAGTTGCACTTATGTTTTCTGCATGTCATGAAAAGGAACTGCTTGCATTTTTGTTGGATGGACTTCATGAAGATCTTAATCGGGTAAAGAGTAAGCCTTATATGGAAGCCAAGGATGGAGAGGGTCGACCAGATGAAGAAGTAGCGGATGAATATTGGCGAAATCATTTGGCTCGTAATGACTCGATCATAGTTGATGTGTGTCAAGTAAGTATTTATTCTGAGATTTTGGCAGAAACCACAGTGGAAATTCCTTTTTATTGGACTTCTGGTAATCAAAACATGAGTTCAGATTGTTAATCACATTTCTATCTGGAGGCATTATAGTGGAAAGTGAATTGTGCTTCTGAATGAGTTGAGACAGGCATCCTATCTAGTTTTGATTTGCAGATGTTTGAAATATGTATGGCATGGAATGGAATTTGTCCATAAAAGTTTTTTTCTTTTATGTACTGTTCATAATGCGATTCTTGCATTGCAGTATGCCAGAGGTCACTTGGTCTCAAGACCTTATCATGGCAGATGCGGTTGACTTTCATTATTTTACAGAAATCTGGTTGCTATAGCTGAAGTAGGAAAAGTAACCTGATATATGATTATGCATTGTAATAACTTAGATATTGAATCTCTCAACAAAATAACTTAGATATTGAACATCTTGGTTCTTTTTTTTCTGAATAAAAAATGTAATATTATTCATAAAGCACCAAAAGGATGCAACATATATGCAAAAAATTTACAAGTTTAGCAAAATATGAATAAGGTTCTCCAAATCCTCACTTAAATACACAAGTTAGACTCTTAATCAAAATACTCAAGAGTTTAGAACCACGAGTTTTTAATTCTATCAAAGTTACCATAATCCTCTCAGAGGCATGTCTACTCCTCTCTTTCCAATAATCCAAATGGTGTGAAAAGAAATTTAATTGTCTCCATATCACTTATGATGCCCTCTATGCCCAAAGTTCCTCTCTCATTGTGCTGGCTATGACCCAACTTAGGTCCAAAAGCTAAAAACCAGTGAACATAGGGGATGTACTAGTAGGTACTAAGGAGGATATGATTGCAATGTCTCTATCAGTTTTGTACAAGAAACACCTATCCATCAGAACTTTGCCTCTCTCGCTTAACTTGTTAAGAGTGAGAATGCATTCTCGCATTGCTTCCTAAGCAAAAAAGCCATTCTAGGAACCCCCTTCACCTTCCACATTGATCGCCAAGGAAACCTCTTTTTCTTTTCCTCTGGGTAGTCAGAAAAAGTTGTTAGGACTTGACCAAGAAGAGTCCCTTGGAACATAGACTCCAAGATAGTTCATCCTTGCTGTTCTCAGAGATCACCACCTGCAGAAAAGCACTGTGTATCCCCCACATACTCCACTCCCCAATCATTCATATTCAGGTCAACAGCCCAAACACCATAACAAAGATGTGCCTCCTATACTTTGATGTCATTGTCTTGAGCAATACTGAAAATTGAGGGAACTTCAAACGAAGTGCTCCCTCTTTCATTGAATAGTCCCTCCATAGACTCACCCTTTTACCCGATGCAATTCTCCATCGAATGTAGCTTTGAAAGGCCCCCTTATTCTTAACAATCCTCTTCCACAATCCAAGCCTATATGTTCCGTTTAAGTTTTGTCTACCACCCAAAACTTCTTCACCTCAAATTTTGCTCCGATTGCCATCCTCTAGGAACTCTTCCCCTCCCTCATTGATATCCAAAACCTTTTGCCTTGTAAAGACATTTTGGGTTTCACCAAAGATCTCTCACCCAGACCACCATTTTGATATGAGTGTTTAACCACATCATATTGCCACAAGATGATATTTACTTTTGTCTTCTAAGTCCCTCACAGAAGTCAGCATTGAATTGTCTCTAATCTCTTCGCCATGCTCGCATGAATGGTGCCCAAAGACATAAAGTAGATGAGAATATTATCCATTGAGCTTTTGATAAGAGTAAATCTTTCCCCCTTCAAAAGTAAATCCCTCTTTTATCTGGTCAAACGGAATTCAAATTTGTTCACCATCAAATCCCACACCGTATAATTGACACCCAACAGAAATGCATACCAAAATGGTGTTCAGCTATTCATCTTTCTCATGCATGCTCAACTGCAACAATTCTGACTTAGCCAAATTAATCTTAAGACTGGACATGGCTTGTAGGCTCAACAAAACACACCTGATATTGAGGAGGTCACTGGGACTTGGCTCACAAAATGGTAGCGTATCATTTGCAAATAATAAGTGAATCACTTTTACCTCTTTACCGATCCTGCCCACCTGCAAGTCTAATTGAGGTTCACCATTTATTCTTGGAGTCCATTCTCTTCATCATATAAAACAGAAAACTCCAAGCTACATGGTTGCAAGCCTCTCTATATCAAGCTTGTGTAAAACCTCTCGCTCTCCCTTCTTCAACAAAATGTCAGCAACCTCATTTTCTATCAAGGTTGCATCAAGAATTTGTCTTCCCCCTCCCCTCCAAAACAAAAGCATGTTGGCGTTTCCTAGTTCTTGCTAGGATTTTAGCAACTAATTTACACACAGCACCCACAAGGCTAATAGGCCTAACATTTATGATATTTGGCGCAACTTGGATCTTTGGAATAAATACTAGAAAAGTTGAGTTTAGATTTTTCATAAAGGACCCTGAAGCATGGAATTCATGAAAGGTAGCCTTTAGACCACTCTTGAAAATGGCCCACTTTTGTTAACAAAAATCTCATATTGCCGTACAGCCCCAGAGCCTAGTCCCCTTTACAACCAATATAGCCTCATTAATTTCCTCCTCAGAAAGAGCTTGTTTTAAGGAACATGAAATCTTGATTACTTAGCCTGTTGAAACTCAATTCATTAAAAGTAGTTTTCCATGGTTCCACTTCTCTATGCAAGTCTTCAAAGAAAAAACAAAAAAAAAACTTAACATCCTCTCTTAATTCCTCTTTCCCTTTTCTCAACTGACCACCTGCTTCTAGCTCCACTACGTAATTGCATCTCCAATTGTAATTAGCCAACCAACGGAAGAATTTGGTTTTTCTATTGCCCTTCTTGATTTACTTGGTTTTGACTTTTGTTGCCAGGCTATCTCCTCCCTCATAATGATATTAGCAAGCTCTAATAAGCAGAACATCCTGTCTCCGCTCCCCATCCTCCTCACAGAGACCCCTGTTTCCTTCCATCTTGTTTAATATTTGAAGCTCGGAAAAGAGCTTGTCTTTCCTCAGGCTCTCCTCCCCCAGTTCCTCCCTATTCTACCTATTGAGCTCGTCTTTTAACATGACAAGCTTTTTGGCAACTCTCAGGATATCAAAACCAGTACCTTCATCTCTTCCCATCACCCCTTAATCTTATTCTGGAACTCAAGAACTTTGAGCCAATTGTTCTCAATTCTAAGTGGACATTGTTCACACCTGATGCCATTTGTCTCCAAACTTATGGGAAAGTGTTCGAAAATTATACACTGCATAATTTTGTCTAACATTTGAATCAGTGTACCTTAAACGAGTTAGAAACAATAAGACGATCAATTCTTGAATAAGAGAGATTCTCCATGGAGCTCAATCACATCCATCTCCCACCATTTAGCGGCAAATCCATAAAGTCTAGTCTATCCATGATGTCATGGAATTCCTTTAGTATAGACCTTGGACTAACTCCCCCTCCCCCTCCCCCCCAGATCTGATGGTTGTTCAGCACCAAGTTGAAATCACCACCAGAAGATCCCGTCTCTTTTTGCACTTGTCCAAGTCCTCCTGCAAAATCTCTTTCTGAAACCTCTGCAAGCGTGTGTGACACCAGTAAACACTCATCTCCTTTCATTCACCTTACATCTGAACGCAGAAGAAATAGAATGCCTGCTTTAAAACTGTCCTCGATTTCCAGTGCATTCTCATTTTGTTACACCACCATCCCTCCAACCGGCCCCCCTGCCAATAACTCTCTCCATCCCATCTCCTTGACTTTCCGTAGATTATGGGCCGTCAAATCAGAGAAAATCTCCATTTTAAACTCTTGAAAACAAATAATGTCTAGTTTCCACCTTGCCATGCACCCCTTAATAAGGATCATTTTTCTGAATCATTCAATTTCCAACACAACATAATTTTATTAGTCATAATGGCATAATCGAAGATTCTCCCTTTTTCTCCTCTCCTCTCTACTAATTTTTTCATAATTTATTGGCATCTGAAGCC